>VZTL01090868.1:0-16304 GCA_013400535.1 Scopus umbretta
AATAATTTTGTCTGTTCCAGTCTGGCAGACCTGCTACTGCCATAACTTCAGTAGTCTAAATAAGTAATGTGCATGCCTGCCACATGTTCTGACTCCCAAGGCTCCCATCTGCTACTAGTTTTCCTTCTACACACTGGTGACCAGCTGAAGACATCTACTTTTCAATTCTAGGAGAGACATTTTTATGCTTATTGCTGTCCAACCTGTTGTCAGCCAGGAAGCTGTTCTGCGTCTTGCAAAGCACAAATTCTGAAGGAAGGACATGCTAAAAAAATGAATCACAGCAAGAGGATCTTGGTGGGACTCTGTCTTTACCCTCTCTCTACAGACAGCCCATGCTTGTGTTCTCTAGAGCATTTCACCTTCGAAAATGGCTTTGGTAAAAGATCAATGTGACTCAAGTGTACATACAAGTACTATTAATGGAGACTAAAAATACAATTGAAGCAGGGAGTAAATAAAAAAAAATTTGCTAGCACATCTTGTGTGGCTTTTTCGGTTTAGGTTTTGTTTTTGCTGAACGAATTTGCACTGAAGAGGAATATTGGCTAATGTCACCACATCTTTTTTTTTTCCTCCCCTAGGCTGTTTGCTGATAGATCTTGCACAGAACAATTGCTATGAATATTTTACTTTGCTGTTCAACAGGCTAAAATGTTACCCCAGGAAACTAGGAAACATTAATGCTTTCTATTCGGTGAACAATGAGTAAATCTAAGCCTTAGATCAGAGGTGTTCAGATAATCTGGATCTAGATAATGGAATAATGAATTTGCATGCAATTTTGCTTTATTGCAAAGCTTAAAATTCAAATTGTGCACATTCTCCTGAAGGGAACTGTATGCCTGCCAGACCTCTCCAGCTCTTGCATTCAGACAGGCAAGAGGTTTCCCCCTACCAATTCTTGCATGGAAGGGCTTGTCTCCTATATATTGTTAGTAGAATCCCCAGCTTTTATATCAATTTCTCTCTGACTGTTACTGAAATAATCTAATCTTTACCCCTAGAAGAGGTAAAGTTGCTGTTACGCTGGACTACTTGTTCCTGGTGCATTGTGTAAAGAAATGACTAGACCTTTTTGGCTTTCCGTACAACTAAGGCTAGCATGCCTCTCATTCTCTCTTTTTCAGTTAACAAGTTTAAAAGTTCAGTCACGGAATACTGATTTCTTTTTTCATAGCATGACTCACAGGGATGTTTAAGTTTGCAATAGCAGCAACAGGTTCACTCATTTGACAATAGGTATAAATTTTTCTGCCAAGGCAGGTCGTGTGTGTGTGTAAGACTACATAAAGTAGAATAAGCTTTGCTGTCTCAGTTCTACAATTCTCATTCACTGTGTTCCTCTTGTAAGCTAAGGGCAGTTTTACAAACTATGTTCCTAGGAGATTTACAACTGAGGCCCTAAGATTCTGTAGTAAAATACTACTTGCTTTACCCCAGCAAGGGCTCCTTATCAGAGAAGAAAGGAAAAGCCAAGCCATAGGGAAATGAGGGTCAGAAGAAAGGAACATGTCATCCTGTGTTTCAGCTTGCCTAAACTTAACTGATACTACTGAGAAACACCGATGGGACTGGCTGCTGCTTCACATAGCGGCGTCCTGAATTGGCATCTAACTGTGAAAGAAGAAACTGCCTTCACCTAATGGAAGCAGGCTGGTATTTTACTGTTGATTTGAGTCTGCTGGAATAACTGGAAAGCTTGTACTGTCACCGCAACAACATGGGGTGATAGAAAAGGTATGACAGGGTAGTTGACAGGATAAAATGCATATATACTGCATGTTCTAGCTCAGGTCACTTGCATACCGGAGACAGGAGACCATTTATTGCCTGCTTTATGGCTAAGGGTCAGTCTTGACTAGTAGTTTAAGGGGAGCTTTTGTCTCAATCCTCTTGTCATATTTCAGGTGGGCTCCTGTTTTGCTTGGGCTTCGGGAGGTGGCCTAGTTGCTGATACAAAACTTAGGGCAGATGCTGTAAACCTGAGTTTAAGCATTCTGGTTACAAATGTTATAGCCTTTGAGCCAAATAATGTAATATAAAACCTAGAATGAATTAATTTGTTACATGATTTTTCTCCTTTCCTAAGCTCACAGCTATTAATGCATTTAATAGCAATAACTGGGCTCTTTGTTAACCTCTGGAACTTGAATTTACTTCACAGCTGCTGGGTTCCTTCTGGGCAGATAAAGGCAAGTACTTGCAGTCTAAGACTTAAACAGGTTCTTCTGAAGGAAGAATGGATTAGTCTTGAAGTAAGTTATTTTTTTACCACGTGCTCTATACATATCTGCATGTTTACGTTCTCTACTGAAACAATATAGTAGAGGGACATGAAAGTGATGAACCATTGTTATAACATTGCAAATCCCCAAATGTTACTGGTGCTAAAGTGATCAATCTGGTGACTGAATCTCAGTTATAGTAACTTGATGTTCTTGGTTTATAATTTGGGCAATAAAAATAGATGCCAAAGTCAATAAATCCAAACATCCCTTTGCTCCTTGGCTATTTTAAGGTGCAAAAATTTTCAAGTTAAATTTGTGAATGTTTATCTGGAGTAGGTATGCTTAAATAAACCCATGGCAGAGGCCACAAGAGTTGAAAAATATTATAATTGGCTGTTTGAGTGACTTGATTGAAGAGGTAGGAGCAGCTGTGACTATTGCTGCATTCTTTCAACTTCACTGTGTGAAATGAAAGTTTAGTGCCTTCTGTGTAAGGTTAAGAAACTGCTTTTGCATAGGTATCAAAAGCCTGGTTTTTAGAGGGATCACACTGGAGCTTCCAGGCACCTCATAATCCTTGTTGCCTAAGCACATGGCTTGGAGTTTAAGGCATGATGAGTTTAAGTGTGGTGGCTTGGGGTTTGGCAGCCAGTGACAGTCAATAGTATTCTGTGCTCCCAAGGTCAGGCTGGGGCAAGTTTACTGTAGTTACTTATATTCCAGAAAGACTAGGAGTGGTTGAGCTTTGAAGGCAGATGCTCTCCCCATATGCTCAATGCAATTTCTTTTCCAATATCACATGGGAAGCTTTCTCATTAGATTATTTTGAAGAGGAACTGTTTTACTGTTTAGCAGGAACGATGCCCTTGATGCACTGGTGATTTTTCACTGGCTTTGTTGTTCTCTTTTCTGCTTTAAAGATATTTTTGAAGAATGGGGTTTTTTTTTTGTGTTGAAATGCTAGGAAGAAGGGGAGATTGAAGAGCTGAACTTGGACAATGCATCTGTTTGTGTGGAGTGTTTTTGGTATGGAGCAAACATTGTGAATATGCTAAATGACTCTAATAAAACAGGCTGCAGCCCTGTCTCTTTCCCTGAAGGCCTACCCTGGTGGTTGAGAGCTGTATTAATCTTGCATTTATTATTAAACACCCTGTCCTTGAAAGAAGCCTTGAGGCCACAGTTTTCCTCATGAACTTTTATATCTCTGGTATTTATTGTCTACTGCTGTCTGTCTGTCTCTTGTGTAATTTATCAACTTTATGCTTGTCTTGGCCTTGATGGCAATGACCACTTGGATGGGAGGGGAAAGGAGTATAGTGAAGATATCATGACTCTCTTCCGTGCCTGGCTTCTGGCTTGTAAAACAAAAGTCTTTAATTGTGGCCATTACTCTGGGAAATGACTTAGATTCTAGCCCAAGAGGGCACGGCTCCTAACTCTGCCCTAAGGTTTGCAGATGGTATTTATGTGCTCTCCCCAATGCAAAATGAGCTTCTTGTAAGTAGAACAAACTTTTTGTTCTGAGTTGGAGCACTAAGTTTGTATCTGAACTTGCATAAGGCTTTTGTTTGTGCAGAACTCGGTGCAGGTTTTGCCTTTTTTACAAAAAGTAAAATTCTAAGTTGCCAGGTTGGAATTGCAGTTCCAAGCCTGCCAAAGTTCTGATGTGTGTTTGGAAGTGGTACTGTTAGAGGATGGGCTTCTGTCATCTGCTTGGATAGCTCCAGATAGCTTAACCTTCTGGGAGATGGGGCTTTTTTCCCCTGAGATGTATTAGTTGCAAGTCTTCTTATTGCTGCAGGTGTTGCAAGGCTCTGTCTGTATTACACTGTGTGTTTGATCAGAGATACTAGGCTACGCTAGACTTGAAGGAAATGGCAGAGTGAAAAGGTTCCTCAAGAGTATATGAGGTAATGCATGAATTGACATAAAAAATCTACCTAATAGTATTAAGAAATCTAAGTAATAGTATTTAACTAGAAAATATCTTTTTAGGAGCATGTTGATGAAAGGTATTTGGGTTCAAAACTCTAGTAAGCTGAGACTACTTGTAGGCATACCTAAATCTATGGAATCACCATATCTAAATGAAACTTTAAAATGTGATTTTGGGTTTTTCACTGTTTGCGGATGGTATCAGAGGCTGAAAGTGGGGAAGTTAGCCATCTAATAATTTCAGAAAGGGCTGTGTCAGCCTGTGAAGGACTTGATTGTCTTAATGTCTTTGTCGCTTCTCCTTATAGAAGTGTTATGGATTTCAGCAGTAACTGACACTTGAAAACTCACTGATGCGTAGTTCTGCTAGAAGTCTGCCAAATACAAGATAGAGTCATTCTGCAGCATGCAAGGCTTAGATAATAGGTTTATTTCCTGAGAAAAGAAAGCTCAAAGTTATCATGTTTCTTGCTAGGTCTGTTTTGCCCACCCCTGTTGTTAGGGCACTAGGGCTTTTGAGACTATACTTTTTTGCATCCAGTTACTCATCTGTGTTTTTTTGTTATCTTAAGTAGCCTGAAGTAAACACAAGTTAAGAGTACGATGCAATGGTTCGCTGAAGAAATTCAGCATGTGCAGCTGAGCATTTCTTCCAAGAGTATTCCGTTGGAGAAGCAATACATCTGTTACAAGTATTTTTCAAATCTCGCCTGACCTCCATAACTTGAGGAATGTCTAGTTCTTCTGGTGTAATTGGCTTATAGACCAAGAACTCTTCATGGAATTGGTTCAGAAGGTAACTTAATATTTTTATTTTCAAGTTCTCTGCAGTCTACATAGGCTTTAATTTCTCTGCTTCGGCACTTGCGGGTACCAAGATGGCTTTTATTTTCTGAATTACTTGATGCCTTTATTTGAAACTAGATTTGGTTGTATGGAGAAAAAGATAGGGAAGGAAATTAGGTCAAAACCTAGGACCTGCTTCTGTGATAGAAGAACTGTATCTTGGAAAAAGAACCCATTTCCTGAAGGAAATCCTTTTATGTTTGCATAGGATTTATTAGATGACAAATTGTAAGTTCAACCTTGTGATCAGCTGCCCAATTTTTTTTTTTTCTGGTAAGGGTGTTGAATAGTTTAGACTTGCATAATATGGGCTAGCAAACAGTAGGCTTTTTGCTGAAACATTCTCTTCTTAGACGTATCGGAGTGCACTGTCATTTCCCAAGAGAAGGTGAATCCATCTTTGGTTGTGTCATTTCAAATTAGACTCTCCTGAACACTGGATTACGTATTCCATCAATCTCTGGTAAGGAACAATCCTGCAGAATGCTCAAGGGGGCTGAATCGATGTCTAGTGACCTCTTAAATCATATGAGGTCACCCAGATCCCATGTTCCAGCTGCCTTATGCAATACCAGAAGCTGCTCAATTTCTTCTTGAATTTCCTGTCTTTAAGTAGTCTGCTTTCCTTTTTCCCTGCTCCAGTTCATTGGTTGCTGGTTTGCATTCAGATTTATGGGTGGTTGGAGGGGGAATAAATTCCACTGCTCTATTTTGTTGGAATGGAAGGGCCAAATTTCACTTTCCTTCAGGTCTCCCCTAAGGACTTGCAAATGAAGAATGAGGTCTTTTGGCTTTTCTTCCTAATTGGCAGCTGAAAAAGTAAAAGCTAGCCACAGCAGTTCCTAGCTGGATGGAGCCAATTGGAGCTGTGAATGATTTAGGCGTTGTACTTGCAGTGCTGAGCTTCCAGCTGCTTTCTGTACTTGGTTTGGGAAAGAAAGGAACATGTGGTCCTAAACTAATGATGTCTGCAAAAAGCAAAGCAATAGAATAACCGAAAGAGTTCTCTAGTGCAGATAGGGTTTTGGTCCTAAATTCTAATCTCTTCTCTGTCAATCTCTTTCTTTTCTTTCTTTTTATGGGATGGTGTACTTCTGCCTTGAAGGGGTATTACTGTAACACTTTGAAACCAGGGAAGGCTACTTAAGTGCTAAGTCTAGTTCTGTGGTTTATTTCTCTAGGAAAGAGACAGGAGCTGTTTATGCATGCTCAGAGGAAAAAAAAAGCTGTATTTGTGTAGTAATAAAGCAGCATTTGACTTTTTTTATCAGAAATGGAATGTTTGGCAAAAATGAAATGCTGATTTTTTTTTAACCTGTGAGTCAAGTCTTAGTAGAAAACTTCGTACTTGGGAATAAATAGGAACCTGTTGTGCAATCAGACTTAATCCTGTGTCTAGGTGGGATATTTTAATGTTTTATTGCTTGTTTGTAAAACTGCTTTTCTTTTGCAGCTTATCAATATCCACATAAGTCTTTGAGGTCAAATTCCATTCTCAGAAGCACTGGGTGAGCTTTGTGCTGACTCCCTGCTTGCAGAAGGGAGATTAGAGCCTGTGGGAAGTAACATGGTAGAGTTGGCTGTAGGGGCACAAATTCTTTCTCTTCCCAAGGGAACAGATTTAGATCTGAAAATAGGCAGGTGGAAACCTGATGTCCAAGTGCATAATTACTGTAAGCACCAGAAGCATGCTTTTTGGTAATTACCATCTTTTTTCACCTTTAAAAGTCACCATCTCAGCTCCTATGGAAATCCCTGTGTAACTTTGTCATCCTAAGAATATTTTAAGCTGCACATTGACAGCTCTGTCTTCAAGGATGCTTTTCTGAGCCATCAGGTGATGCACGGAGGAGGAGGCTTCTGGAAAGGGTTGGCTTTGCTTTATATAGATGAGCATTCAAAACAAGAGGGAGGAAGATAACCTTAACATAAACTTGTTTGACTAAGGGCTGTATGGGAATAATAGCTCTATCCCTGATAAATTTTGGCTTCCGAGCACAGAATTTGTTTCAAGTCAAATGCTGATTGCGATGTGAAGTCTGCAGTACGTCTGGATGGCCTCTCGCAGACAGACCAGTGCTCATTTTGCTTGCACAGTCAGCCCACAGAACACGGTGAACAGTGCTTTACTTGGGTATACCTAGTTAGCTGAAGAGCTCTGTTTCTGTGCTTGCTTGCATGTAGTAAGGAGTGTAGGCAGAGCAGTTTCCTTGGTAAAACATCAAGGGACAGGGCTGTATTTTGTGGACTACTAGTACTTTATGCTGTGATGGGCTTAAATGCTGGCTGTGCTCCCAAGAGAAGGCAAATTTGCAGGAAAAAGCACTTTGAGCAAATTTTCTTGCTTAGTGTCTAGAGAAAAGCAGTTAACTGAAGTTGTTGGGAGGTGGCTGTGTGTATGTAAATGTTGCTACAACCCAGCAGTAATCACAGCAGTGGTGCATCTTAGCACGTAGAATGCTGCTATTCTGTATTAGATCAGAACAATGTATAAGTTGTACCCTCTGTGAAGGGGGACTTTCATGTTGGGAATTGCAGGGAGGCTGTCTTTTCCATTTGAAGGAATTGGGAGATGTCAGTTTTTTGTTTTACTTGCTCTATACATGCTACTGTGTGCATGAGCCAAGTAGTCTAGCAGCACGGTGTGGGTCATGCTGAGTAGGCTAACAGACCCTGCTGCTGTGTTGTCTCTCTTCAGATTGCATCCGCTATCCAAGGTAACCTGGGTATCTGTCCTGCAGATAAACCTTTGCTGTAGACAAACCTTTAGTGTCTGGCTGCTGCAATTCTCCTTTATGCTAGATAAGGTTGTTCCCTGGAAGACTACTTGCTCCTTGGCTACAGTCTGTTCACATCCTTGCAAACTGTGGTTGCAGCCAGTTATGTGCCATCACAGGTATTGAGGAACAAACACTGGCGCTTGCCAGTGTCTGACTTAAACCTCAGCCTCCCTATCATAGCTTTGCTTTGAGAACAAATGGTATAGAAGAAGCCCTGAATTAGACTGTCTTGGAAGGGGAGAAGGGTGTTGGAGATGGTTGAGTTTTGTTTTGTGGAGTTTTTTGGTAATTGGCTGTCTACACAGTGTGCTCAAAGCTACACTTTATTTTTCTGACCATGGCCCACTTGCATTATCTGCGTGCTTCTAAGTAAATGTCTTTGAGGAAATGGGCTTCTTTTATTTTAATTTTTTCTTTCTCCGATTAGGGTGGGGCACATCAACCTACTAAAAAACAGCCCACCAGCTTTCTCTGACATGTACTCTACAAGACAATCTGTCCCCTGAGACTTGTCAACCACAGGATGGCATCTATTGTTTCTGTCAGAACCGAAACGCGTAGGAGGTGTACTGTTCAGTACAGTCCTGTGGTAAAAGGTAGGCCCAAATACCTGAGTCTCAGGCTACACAAAGGATTTTGACTTGATTATACTTAATGAGAGCTTGGTGTCTAAATCTCTAGGGCATGCTTTTAAGGAAGGAAAATTTGGTCTATGGCCACTGACTTAAGATAATGTGCAAGAGCAAAGTAATCATGATCAGGAAAAGAGGACAACATCAAAGCTGTGAGCTTGTTTTGGCAGAGAGGAGTGGTGTATTCTACTAGGAAGTGGTTTAATGGTAGAACAAACCTGATTACCCATTAACCTGCTCTAGCTCACTATCTGTGTCTTCTGTATATCATTTTTGTCAGGTATATATATAATCGTAGTGCCCTAACCTCTTTGATTCTGGGAACAAATAAATACTTAATACTTAAATACAAGTAACTCCCAAAGGGCTGTATTCTTGGTGGAGATGGTGGGGACAGATGCACAAAAACTCTGACCCTCTCTAAATCCCTCTGTAAATGGAAGAAGTATAAATATTCAGACCACTCCACTGTAAGATTCAAGCCACTTTCCTTCCACCTCCAGTCCTGTGTGTTTGGTAACAATTTGGGGTTCAGTTAGTCTAGGCACCCTTTTTCCATAGCAGACCCTTGTCCTGCTGATAGTGGGTGTTGTTTGTACTCTCCACATCCGCAGCTCTTCTCTGGGTTTTTGTTGGTTTGGCAGCCTCTTGTCATTCCTTTAAATCTCTCTTTAGATTACACTGCAAAATTCCACCTGATAGGGAAGAGGGGTTTCTCCAGGAGTGGCTCTGAGAGGATGGATTGGAAAACACAGGGAAAGGAAGATCCCTTCCAAGAGAGCTCCTGCTTCCCACCCTACAGCCAGAAGAGGGTTAACAAGGCGCACAGCTCCTGTGCAGGCAGCGTGTGCACTTGGCAGTGAGAGATGTGCTACAGTATGAGAGGAGCGGAGCAGCTCTGTTTGGCTTGCCGGCTGTCAGGCTGACCCTGCATCTCTGGAGCTGGTGTCCGGAGGGTCCCCACCTCTCCGGCATGGGACCTTCCCCTCTTTGCTCGGTGGTGTCTGGCTCGGGTATGCTGCTGAATGAATGAGTGCTCCTCCAAGCAGAGCCAGGTAAGGCAGCCTTGCTCTTTCTCCCGTTCCTGCCTGGAGTCAGTGGCAGTACCGTAGGCACTGGGTTTTCGTGGTCTGTGGGAAGCCAGGCAGATACATGGCAGTGCTGGTCTCGGCATGGAATAAAAAGTAGAGGTCTTTGGGGACCCTGTCGCTGTCCCCTCTGGAGCTGTCTGAGAGGGGACTTGCATTGTTTCAGCAGCTGCTGTTCCCTGTTTGAAGCAATGAAGTTGCTGCAAGTCAATAGTAAAGCTATTAACATGGACTGTTGAAAAGGCTGTGATGGGAAAGATCAGCTCGTATTTTTGGAGGGAGAAGACATTCTGTTACTTTTTGCTTGTTTCACTTCACAAGCTTTAAATGTCTTGGAGAGTCACAGTATCAAAATACTGCACACCATGTAAGAGTAGAAGGCATGTGTCTTTTCACACAGGAAGGATGGTATGTTCAAATAACTGTATACTTAATACCATAGTATTTTGTGGACATCCTGGATATTGCAAAACACTTTTGCAGATATTGCTTCAATTTTAAAAACAAGCTTTCTGCTCCGTTCTTGATCTCTTAATTCTGTGGGGTTTTTCCTCTAATTTCTTATTTTTTTTAAGGAGCTTTTAGCTCTGTCAACATGTATTCCTAGCTTGCACACTTAAGTGATTGCCTTGGAAATAGCATGCTAAATGTGAGTTAGCAGGCTACTGAATGCAGCAGGTTAGTCTAGCCTTCTCATTGAGTTCTCAGAAAAGCTATTGCAACAAATCAGTATCAGTCTGACCACACTCTTTGTAGCTTGTTGTCTGTGTGCGTTTAGAATGAACTTAAGGCTCCTGAATATCTTCTATAATTCATACATATACACATCTATGTATGTCAGGAGGCATTGCTTAGTGCAGTAAATAAAGTAGCCAAAAATCCCTGGCTGGAATGCGGGCTGAGCTAGATAAGGATTTTGACCACACATTGATTATTCCGTGGATGTGCTTGGCTCATAGAACGTATACCCACCTAATCTTATTAATAGTGATCCTTCTCGGAAGCAGGCATTAGGCCTTAAATAAAAGATGACACTGTTAATCTTGGTTATTAGCTGGTTGTGATTCTCTGAATGTTTGACAAAACATGCATAAAATATTAGCCTTGTATGTTTACATGTATAGAGTGAATGCAGAAATGGCAAACTTCATAAGCCACTGGAATTCTGATAGAAATGTCAAACTCCTGAAAGAAAAATACAGGTGAAAGCTTGACTTCAGGTCTAGGAAGCATTCCCTCTGGTTTTTGTTTAGTCTTTTCCACAGCTACTTAGTATTTTGTTGCTTATAGCAATTTTAAACACGTAAACCAGAATGAAAGAATACTGTGATTTGTGACCAGAGCTGATCTGCTTGTCTTAATTTATCTAATGACAAAATGTTGCATTGTGTGATATATTATCCATTGTGCCTGTGTGCTTATTTCATGAAAACATGCTGAAGCAAATAGAGAGAAAGAAGTTTAAGGTCAATGTGGAGAGATCAGGTGCTGTTACCATCATCTGCTTTTGACCTTTCCCATATAAGAAGGCTGAAACAATTGGGTAAATGTTAAATAAGAGAATTGTTACAGAATTATGTGAATTTTCATGTATTAAAGAATGACCATGATTTGGATCTAGCTGACCTCTGAATGGTTCTTGTTCCTTTCCCTTTGCAAACTCTATTCAGTGAATACCAGTGACAAAACTGGAGCTGAAGTCTTGGAAAACCAAAAGTTTAAGGCTTAAAGCTCCTGTTGCCCTTTTCCTCCCTAAGCACGGAAGCAGGAGAGTGAATACTTCAGTCTTTGGCCTATCCTGGAAAGAACATGGTTGCTTCACACTTCATAGCATCAGTTTTCTTTTGTGAATGTAGATGTTTATCATTAAAATTGATTTGGTCACTTATCAATTTCTTGCTAGAAAGTCAGAGATCAAGGACACCTCGATAAAAGAATGCTAGGAGGGAGCTCAATCAGAGAAACACCTAAGGATGCTTTTTGTGTGTGCCAAGGAGGCATGCTGTTGAGGTTCCTTGGAGGATGTGTGCAAAAATCTAACACCTCTGGTACTGACATGTGGCTGGAGTGTCTATTAGAACAGAACAGGAGTTCCTGGCTTTTGTTTACTGACCAGCAGCTAAGACTGTGCACTACTTAAGTACAAAATATCGCTGCAGTTAACATCCTGTGGCTACCTTGGTGTAATCCATGTAGGCTGAACAAGTGTCTGATGGAGTTTCTCCATTTCTGAGATTGCCCTTGCTGTGGAAAAGGGAGAATCCCCTTGTGAGCCATCAACACCTTTTCCCTGGGGCAACAACAGTCAATTGCTTCTGTCATTGGACCGAGCCTGTGTCCCAGCTATGAAACTGAGTGCTAGTGAAGTCCTGGGAGAGGTGGTGGTGTAAGTCTAAGAGGAGGTGGGAGCCCTGTGCAGTGGCGTAAAAACGTGTGTATGTGGCAGTGGTGGGGACAAGAACCTCCAAGAGCGGTTGAAATTGTTAAACTTCTTGCGAGTGCATGGGCTTTGTGTCACATGCCCCTTCAAACACTGCGCCTTACTGTTGGCTTAGTGTCCTTTTTGATTTAAATTTCACAAAGGAGAAAGGATTCTGCTTATTCAGTTGAGAAGCAGGAGTGTATTTTGACCTCGATGATCAGTACAAGCTGGAATATGTACCATGTATAACTAACAAGTGATTTCTAGAGTGAAGAGGTATTTATAGAAAGGCTGTGCATGCTGCTGAAGGGCAGAAAATGCATGATTCTGATTACCTTGCATCTTGAAAAAATTCTGAACCTTGGAGGAGACTGTCATCCCCAGGAAGAAAATTAAGTGCAACACCTGATAGGGAATAACCTTATTGTATGTTTGGCTAAACTTTCCAGGAAGGTTCCATTTATAAAAGTCAAAGAACTTCTAGTTGACTGTTGTCTGTGTAATACTGTGTTTGTAGCTAGATTGTAATGTGCCTGTATCAGAGGTGAATTTAAGCAGTGAGTTTGAGAACTTGTTCAGTTTTAATTAGAACTACTGTTTACTATTTCTAAAGCATCTGTTGCTCTTTAATTACGAGTGACTTATAAATGTCTTATTTAATAAAACTGTGACTATTGGGCTTTTTTTGCAGACTTCTAAAGCCAAGCTTTTTTCTTGAACCAAATTTGATTTATACCATAAATGCTGGAGTTCTGGGTTCTCGGTTAAGGAAGAATCTTAAATTGATTTGGGGATGAGCAATACTGTGAAGCAGCAATAGTAAAAGGCACTGTAGGAGAAGAGGAGGGATAAAGCATAGTCTTACCTGACCTAAGGAATACAGTTGTATTTTATGAGCTTTCATGGCATGTTTTATTTTTTGATCCAAAACCCAAAATTGCTCATTATAACACCGTGTATTTGGCAACATCTGTTTGTCTGGCATGCCTGTGGTGAGTATATTCTTTTAGTGCCTCATGCTAAATGAATGCTTCTATACGCATTGCTCTTGTGTATTGCAGAGCAGGATGCCAGCCCACTTTCACCCGTTGTCACATTTGTCGTGCATGCTGCAGTCTGGTGAACTTGTGACCCATTATTCTTGTGATGATACTACATACTGATGCTCACTTGCCCTATGCACTCCGTGTCTGTCCCGAGCTACTTAATGCAAAGGGTTGTGGTACACAAGTTTATTAGTAATCTACTCTGGAAATCTTGGGTCTCAGAACAGAGTTGCATATTGCAATAAGTTTCTATGGTAATGAAATGCAAATCAGTAACTCTCCTGTGCTTCCATGCTCTAATAAGTCTTTCTTGGGGAGGCAGGTGCAGGGCGAAGTCGAAGATGATGTTTCAGTCTTGTAGTCTCTGAAGAAAGTTACTTTATTATAGGGGATAAAGGCAAACAATATGCAAGCTCAACTGGAGTAGGTGTGCAGTCAGCAACTTGCTGGGCACATATGGTGAATTTCACTGCATTTCATAGGTGTGAATTACAAGTGTGAAACAAACCTTGTCCTTGATCTTGAAGGCCTTGGGTTTGTCTACAGTCTAGCTATTCATGACAGGCAGGATCAAGTCTCCTGTTCTTGGATGGCAGATGAAAAGCAAGATCTACATTTTAGACTTCTATTTAAAGATATAATGACAAGTTGGTTAGAGAGCTAGCATAGGACACTTGGAGGCTTGAGTTTTGTGCCTGCTCCATGGGAATGACAGTAAGCAGGTTGTTCAAGGTCAGCCATTTTGTAGGTATGCTGGTGTTGGTTTCGGTGCTATCTGAGTGTCTAAATAGTGTTGAAAGAGTGTAAGCTGTGCTGGCCCTCAGCCTCTGGCAAGGAGGATGACAGCATCATCCTAGAGGATGTTGTAATGATAAATACAGAACAAACAGAAATGCTCTGTAGTTGTAATGGGAACCAGATGAATGTCTTAATGATAACTCTAGTCTTTCAATTGCTTCTAGACTAGCACTATGGTTTTTCCTTTCTTCCGCTCTCTTCCAGACTGCTTAGATTTGCTTCTTTGAAACCGTTGCTTCCCTTGTGGTAGCTATACCAATGACTGCCTCCAAAACCTTACGTGTCCTGGACCCCTTTACTTAGCTTTGAATACTTTGAGACTGCTTGCTCTGCCATTCTTGTGTCTAGTTATGGGATTTGGCTTGAAAGCTTGCTGTGAAACAAAATGGTGGCCCTGTTGCCTGTGGCAGTGCCTGCTGATGTTGTTCCCTTTCAGAGAATTATTCTGTTACTCTTTGTTGCTTGTCAGCCTTGCACAGCAGTGCTGTGGACTTGTAAATATTTCCCTGCTTCTGTGGGGTGCTATGCCTAATGTTGCTATGGGTTCTGAAGCCACTAAGATGTATGCTGTGTAACCAAAATGTGATATTCTACTGCTGCAAGATTGTCAACATGTGGGTGGTGTCCTATGTAGTACCTCCTGTCTGTAAACCAGGAATACGTGTCATGCTTTTCAGCTGTACTGTTCTGTAGCCTGCCTAGCTCCTGTTGATCCACAGTTTTATTTCTGTTATCAACTTTATGCTATTTCTAGCACTTCTCACAGATGCCCATATCTTTCTGCATCCTTATTCCACCCTCCCCTCCTCCCTTGGATGTTTGGCAAAACGGACACCAAGGAATTGGGCTTTTATAAGGATGGTGATCCTTGGCTTTCTAAAATAGTTTAAAATGGAGTGATTTTTGTAAGGGATGGAAAATGTTATGCTTCTGGGCATGTGTCTATCTGCTGATGACAAGGAAAAACTTGGGGGTGGGGATGGAAGTGTTTCAGCTCTGGCTGTGGAATATCTTGCTGTACTCACAGATGAGGCAGGAGTAATAGATGAGAATGACAATACCGTGTTCGAGCCTTGTAGCTTCCTTGTTTTGTGCTGTGTTAGGTTTTTCTGACATACACTCAAATTGTGAGCATTTGCCCTGTATTATTTCCACTACCTCTTCCTTGAGACAAATGGATCATATAGTGCTACTTGTGTCCTATGCACACTACGTTGGAAGGAAGAGGGATTGGAAATGCTATCTGGAGATAATTATGGCCATCTTCAGCCCGTATGTTGTCTAAGAGAAGCTAATGTGAAAGAACAAGCTGTTGTCTCTGCCTGTGGTGTGACACTCATCACTGTGACACATGATGCAGTAGAAAGGGCAGAGACCCGCAAGCTGTAGAACCTTGCTGCTCTCCTGCCCCCTTAAGCAACGAGGGAGCCCATCCGAAAAGGAACAGCTTACCTGATCTGACAGGCTTGGTTTTCCAGTTAATTGTATAAAATGTGGAACGGAGTATATACAGGGAAGGAAGATGCATCTTCCCCTGTGCCTTGCTTGTCTAATGCTGAACTAACCAGGTGGCTCAGACCACGAAACTGTTTGGGAGGGATCTTTGCTCTTGGTAGGACAGAGCACAGCTGGGTAGGGAAATGAAACTGAAGGCTCAGGGTGCTGGTGTAGGCTGTAGTGCTGATTGAGTGCGAGATTTCTGCAGTGCTCTTGCACATTTCCATTTCTAACTAGGTCATTTACAGTAACCATGCCTAGCTGGCAGGCCTGATGACTGCAGTAGAGCCACATGTTTTCCCTATTCCAGTTCTTAATGAATAAGGTATTTATTTTAAGCAGCTCTGATGTGAAAATCTGCAGTGGGGTGGGGGGGTCAGGACAAACAGAATCGCCATACTTGAAGGTCCCAAAGCATATATTAAGTTATTTGATCATACCACAGGAAAAACTCACTCCTGGAACTGTGTGTTACTTTATAATGTTTTTAGTTAACTCTGTGGCAGGGAAAGAAGACAAATAACCTCAAACATTAACAGATAATCTGTGCTGGAATAAAAGATTAATCAAGGAGCAGCTCTGGTGCACTGCTGTGATTGAGGTGAAACTGCAGAGTCCAGCTAATGACTTACTAGTAGGCTGAGGCCTGAGTCCCAGGAGAGAGCAGTGTTGGGTTAGTAAATCTTTTTTTACCCAAGTGATTCATGATCTTTCAGCTTGCAGTATTTGCTGGCGGAGTATTTGTAAGTATTAGAAAGGGAGATGGGCAAAGTATAGTTATTCCATCTTAAATTCCTTGGAGCAGTTATTTCTATACCCACAACTATCTGCATGCAAGGTACCCAACTGTGGCCTTGGATTGCAGTTTATAGAAACTACCACAGTACAACTAACTATTTGCAAGGGAGAGTGCAAATTCAAGTGAACGACTTTGCTGAAAGGTGGCTTCTTCTAGACTCTGTGTGAAACAGCCCACCTAACAGCGTCTGGCATGACAAAGGGCTGGGAAGATGGCCTTCAAAGGTA
>VZTL01090907.1:0-15202 GCA_013400535.1 Scopus umbretta
GAAGGTCTGTACCTTACTGAAAAAGAAAAAAAGATAGTGTAACTCATAATCAAATAAATCCAGGAGCTGGGACTTTATGGACCTCACTGACCCTTGCAAGTTCTGTGCTGAGACTACAAGAGTCGGTAGGACTGATTCAGTGATGAAACCCCATGCATTAATTTTCAGTAAGAAAAATCCCTGAGTGGCATTGCAGCTGGTTTATGTAAAGCTCCTTGTCTCAGTTGTTACTACTGTGAATTTGGGCCAGTGCTTATAGCAGAGATGAAGGGGCTAAATCACTGGAGACCTTCTGTTTCTGTGTAAATGATTTTATGGCCATCACAAAGTCTCTTGCAGTTGCTGTAACACCACTTTAGGCACAAATCCCACTTAGAGGGAAGTTGACGGATACTGAATCATGCAAATGAAATAGCAGCCTGTGAGATCCCAAACATCACAATTTGGGAACCTCCATCTTGAAGGGAGCTGCAAAATTGCCGTACTCAAGCACACAGACAGTGGATGCAATCTCCCATCGAGTTCAGTCTGAATCTCTCTCTCTTGCTGCCAAGTCATTCTCCCTTTAATTAATATTTCATCCTGTTGATGCAACTTGTCCACTTACTTTCCCAGTTGTTTGCAGTGTGGATTTCCCAAATTGTTTCCTCAGGGCACTTGCAAAATCAAGATCTCACATCTGAGGGGTTCCTTGCAGCTCAATTATTGAATTTTCTTGCTGAAAATTGTATGCACTTTTAATTAAAAAAAATTACCCAGCAAAAACAGCCAGGAGGTAGTTTGAAAGTAAAAGGAATGTTTTGTTAAAAAATGGAGCAAAAAGCCCCAAACCCCAAGTGGATTAGCAGTTACAGCATTGTATGTCCAGAAACTATTTGAAACCTTTCCCCAGCGATAGATAATGGGGGGGGAGCCTGGGATTGAGCCATGTCACCTTATAAAAATGTCAGAAGCTGAAACCACAGAACATGTTAGTTGCTGGAGGATCTTCCCTAATTGAGTTGCAACAGACAGCATGGCATCCTCCTTCTCACCCTAGGGCAGGCTGAGTTTGAGAAAGGATTATGCCTTGGGCAGGCCAGCAGAAAGCAGTGGTATTGCCTCTGCTCAGTGTTAAGGTGGAGCATGGACCTGTATTGGTTCAGGTCCTTCAACTCACAGGAAATTAACCTTAAGCTGAAGTGGAGAACACTGATAGTGCCCAGAGGGTCTTGTTTCTGGTTTCCTCCTAACTGGTGAAAGACCAGGGCTTTCTCCCAGGTTAATCTACAGCCCCCAAAAAAGCAAGCCTGCACTTCTGTGCTTTGTAAAGACACAGTGAGGACACACCTCATACTTGGCATTTGCAAAGGGATGAGTAAATACATCAATACCTGTGCAGGAAACCCAACAAAAATGCAACATGGTGCATGTTGGAAGTTGCTTACACAAAGCTTTGGCAGAAGGGAGCTACATGGAAGTGTTGGTGTGGAAATTTGGGGTAGCTGCAGTCTGTGCCTTACTTGTACTGAGCCCCCTCTGCTTCACTGCTGCAGTGGCCCCCATGCCACCGGGCAGTCCTGTTGAGCAAGGGCCATTTTGGAGAGTCTCTGTGCCACCTGCAATGATTTGAGTGCTTTTTCTTTTGGTGCTGTGCTTTAAATCTCTAGGTGTGACTGCAGGAGCAGGCTGTAGACATGTGTGTTATGGCTATGTGTGTGATGTGTCCCTAACACAGACTCTGCATTCACAGGGATGGCTAGAAAGTGCCCGTAGTGTGATGGGACACACTGACCCAGCTGTGAGGGCAGGCTGGGCTGGACTCCCATCCCTGGGGCAGCAATGGACAGCAGGACCCTCTTGGGACAGACAGAGTCCCCATGGGCAGAACTGCTGGGGGATTTGGTGGGATACTAGGAGGATGCCCTGTGCAGGGCTACCCTAGCTTTGTCTATGCTTCATTGAGGGATGGCAGCCTCCTGGCCAAATCAGATACACACTGTGGGCTAAGCATGAGGCAGATGGATCATCATCCTTTTTGCACATACCAGATTCCTTCACAGTTCACACAACAGACTGGTGGTGCCTCCTACCCTCTCAGCTGTCATGCAAGAGGTTGACAGGGCCCAGCTTCATCCCTGTGACCCAGCTTGTGACTTTGTTTCTGTCCTTACTACCACCTTTTCCTGAGTGAGCCTGTTGACCTTGGTTGGGTTACTCATGGGACCAAAGTTACACAGCAGAATTAGGGCTACCAGGTAATGAACCTCAATTGTTCATGTGAATCAATGAGGTTTCTTTCCACCACATTGTATTTTTGTACTTGGGGGGAAAAAAAAGTCCTGGGAAAACTGTGGCACTGCTGATTGTAAATGCTGCTGTCAGCAAGAAGCTCAGCCAAGACCACCACTTTCTTCCACAGAGACCTCTGGCAGGTAGGACAGTTGTGAGCAACCACTCTGTGACCAAGTAGCTCTGAACATGAGACAGCAGGTATGCACAGGGAGATCAAGCAGCACCATGCACTCAACCGGGCACAGCAGGGAGGAGATGTGATCCTGCTCTAGGAGTTGGCACTGTGCAAAGTACTCCATGAGGGGGCCTATCTCAGAAGCAAGGGGTTCCCATATAAAGAACATTTTGCTAATGTTTACTTTGGGTTTGCTAAGAAGCCGGAAAAGGAGGTAACGATGATAATGAGAGAGAAGAACAGTGGCTGCTGAGAGCTGGTAAATGTGCCATGAGGAGCAGGGGTCTCCTTCAGCATGGTTATTCACTGTGGAGTTACTCCAGGAGTTTCTGTACTCAGACAATGAGTCCTCTGAGTAGCATGAATGCTCTCCAGTGTCTATGGGTGTTGGGAAAGACAATAAACCTTGATGAGTGTGATAGTCATGTACTAACACAAAACCTTCCCCCAACAGAGCAGTGATAGTTCTCTGTCATACCTCTTCCCATCCCCATGGATGTGTCCCAGTCCTGAGGGCCAGTCAGCCTTTCACTGGAGGTACAACGGTGGCCACTGTGCAGCTCACTAGCCCTACACTTTAATTATTGAGAAAACACATGAGCAATTACTTCCTTCTGCCAGTGGCTGCTTGGAAGCAAGGTTGGTATTTTGAGTATTTTTAGGAGGAAGAGCTTAATATGTTGCAGGAGAAAAGTTCATGAGAGGGTAATGAAGGAATAGCAGCAGTAGGAGTTTGAATGTGAGCATGTTCAAAGTGGGAGAGAGCCACAGCATGAACCCCATTCCTCCTCCTGTCCTCCCTGCTGAAGATCAGAGAAAACAAGGTGGGAAATGGAAAGAAAAGCAATGAGGTGGAAAGTGAGGGTGGAGGGGTTGAGGCACAGCATTTACTGGCAGGTCCTTTCGTGATGGGTTTGTTTTTAAAGAGAACTAATATAAGTACGGGGCAGACCATGCTCAGAGAAGGGGAAAAAGGAGATGCTGCCCACTGTCCCTGAGTTTCATCTCGTGTCACATCTGACTGCAGCATGAGATGCAGGACTTTGTACTCAGAGAAAATTGTGGCTGATCACAGTTTGTAGGGGAGCCCTCATGTTTTCTTTTCTCTGCCAACCTCTCCCTTGAAATGTAAATAAATAGGGTTGGAGACACACATAATGAGGCCCAAGGGTAAGGGACTAAAAAACCAACATCATGTTTTCTTTGGCTGAATTTCTGAAAAAAAAAAAGAAAAAAAAGAATCTAGATGAGAAATTATATAAAAAGAAATCAGGCCTGTAGTTCACCACATAGGAAATCTCAGAGCTGCTGTAGAGAAGCAGTGGTACGCAAACTAATGAATAAATAAACACACACAGTGGTGTATGCTTCCTACAAAGACCTGCTTCCACCTCCGTTTTGAAAGCAGATTGCTACCAACACCTGAGCAAAGCCTGCTTTGAAACTTTGTGCCGCAAACAGTAGTGACCTCCATGGTCAATGGGCAGGAACATTTTCAGCAGTCATTGCAGAGCTTTTCTGAGCTTCATTTCTTTCCAACTAGCTGCTGACCCAGTGTTCAGCAGGACAACACAGCAAGACCATGGCTAAAACAGCCATTGCATTTTAGCTACAGACTACACCTGCCCAAGGCAGAAGGCAGCATAAAAAAGCTGTTTTCTAGGGACAAGATCTCTGAGAAGGCAGCCAGTGGGATGATTCTTCTCGTGATGTCCTAATATCTGAAGCAGTACCTCATTTCACATGTTAGCAGCCAAATTAACGTGTCTCTTTGCAACTGCATGTGCTGGACTGGGATTTGAATTCTGAGGATGTATCTGCTGAACGGCAACAGAATGGCTGCAGTCACCAAGTGGGAGTTATAACTAACTGCTTGGGAAAAGGATCAAAGTAAAATCTTTTTACATCATGTTTCCTCATGAAGATTGTTCCTCTTACACTTACCACTTCTCTCTAGAGCATCCCTTTTGATGCTGCATGCAGCATCGTACTAATAGGAGTGCAGATGGACTTTCCTGCTAGTCAAGCTTGTCATTGAACAAGTTGTATTTCGAGGTGTACAAAAAAGGCTGTCCCCTCCCTTTAAACACCTGTGTGCATTTCTGTAGGAACCATTGCTGCTCCCAGGCCTCCTGGGCTAAGTGGTCCTGCAGTGATCATCTCAGCTCCCTGCTGATGCCCTGATCGGAAAAGCACAAACCAATAGACATTTGACTTCCATCAGTTTGCTGCAGTGCAGTTAGCTCCACAGCATAGCGCTAGTGCCTCTGCCTGGGAAACAGGCAGGGAACCACTTAGCTACTCCATGGCAAAGTCAGCTCCAGCTCTGCTCTGCCCTCCTCCCCTTGACGCTCTGCTCCGAGGCATGCGAATCCTGTCTAACTGGACTCAATTAGAGATGTCTTTTGAGCACCGAGCAGCTGACATCAAGGAAAGCATTGCTGCAAACCACTGTGGTAGTACAGAAGCCCTTGCTTGTTAGGAAGAAAAGAAATCTGAAACAATCTGTGTTTTACAAAAAGGAAACCCACAGAAGCTATTTACACATTTTAGGGAAGGGCACATGTGAATCTGTAATGCTGCTGTAAAGGGGGTGGAGGGGCCATGCACACACAGCATTTGCAAAAGAAACACACAGTGAAGATCGTGTCTTTGAATGTGTTACCACTGGTCCTGAGTGTTCCAAATTTGTTCAGTCCGATCAACAAAATACCTGGGCATCTACTCAACTTTTACTTAACTCAGAGACGGCAGAGGTGGTGTTTCTGTCTGCAGCAGCAGACATGGTACTGGGTGCCCAGTGTCCCACCGGAGGAAGCCGTTAAGCATGACCTTGGCTGCAGGGGAGTCTTGGGTGCCCCCAAATGCACAGAGCATGTCCAGGGGTGCCTGGGGCTGTCTTGTGCTTCCCTGCACACCTGGACGGGCTCTCCAGTCACAGGCACTGCCGAAGAAATAGCAGACAGAAAATGTTGCACACCCAGCTAGTGAATTCTCAATCGTAACTCATGTTAAACATTAAGCATGTATTTTGCTGCATTGCTGGACAGGGTTTATATTGTGTCCGTATGTGTACATGGGCAGAGGGCTGAATGGCAGTGATCTTCTGTGGAGCACTTGGGTAACTGTTCTGCCTTAGTTTTGGCTTTTTTAGAATTGGTTGCAAAGATTTGAAGAGGAAAAAAGAAAATCCAGAAAGAGGCAGTCACTCAGGAGAGACTGCTGCAGTCAGGAGATTGTGTGGTGCCACAGACTCGCTGTGGATCTCCTCCCTAGAACCATGGTGCAGCAGCAGTGTACGAGCAAAGCCTGCCTCTGCTGCTGTGTGTATTCATTTCATTGGCTTCCAGTTTCATGCCAGAAACAGGTAGACAGTCTTCAGAGCAATGAAGTGTGTCTTTGCCCTTTGCATGGGAGTAGAGGACCTAGCTGGATTCTGGGAATGATTTTCACCACCAAAACTACATGGGTTGAGTTTGGCCCCAAGACAATTATAGTTACAGCCCTCAGTGCATTGGCCCATTCTGCCCACTTAAAGATCAAGCTTCTTAAATGGTCCTGTGTGACACTGCAGGAGTGACAAGTACTCGTGAGCAGCAAACCTCACACTCAATTCAGGGCTGAAGAGAACAGATGTGATTTTTCATATAGCCTTCTGGATCCTTTTAATAGAGCACTATAAATGAGGTTATTAATTATATCAACAAGGAGAGTTAAACCAGGTATTTTCCCTGGTGTTTCACAGCTTGCAGAGCTAGAACAAATCCTCTGTGACAGCAGTCTCCAGTGAATTTGAACATAAGCTTAGAAGCCAGGAACACCTGGTTCTTTCATCAGCTTTCATACAGGCTCATTGTGTGACATCCAAAAAGTCCCTTGAAGTTTGTTTTTGGGAGGTACTGAACAATCACTGCTGCTCAGCATATCTGAAACCAGACCAGTCTGGTCCTCTGTAAAACACAGCCAAAAGCTCCTTTTAGCTCACCAAATGAAAGGCATATTATGAATGCAAAATTTATTATACCTCTACGGTGTAATGTCATCTGGACTTGTAACATAGTAAACACTGCAGATATTCCAAAGACACAAAATCTTATCTGTAGTAAACACATTCTGAAGCTCCTCACTGAATTACTCTAAGCCTCTGATGTCCCTCTGCAGATTTTGGTTGAGTTTTGGCCCTTGAAGGTATTTGTAGACTGCTGCCATATTCCTCTACTGAATATCTGCCAGATCCATCAGTCCCAGGGCCTTCTGTTACCAACACAGCAGATGCACTTAAAGTTATGAAGCTCAGAGTAAGCAAAACTAAAGTGTTTAATCTATTATTAATCAGTCAGCTGCAGAAATGATAGGGCTCTGGGGGACCTCAGAAAGACATCAATATTTATGGCCTTGTTAGCAAATGCCACTTTTTTTTTTAAAGAGACAACAGGATTATGAAGGACGTTTATGTTTTGAGTCATTCTATAAAGAGGCAATGTCATGTTTTGGGACAGGAGGATTCAGAACAAGGTATTTCATGTTTATCACAAAGTATTGAGAATTCCACTGTACTTCTGTTGTTCTTGATCTTGCATTCAAGCTTTCACTTTCTCTAGAAGCAATGACCCAACCTGAGACCTGAGAGCCTCACTCCAAGCTATCATCTAGGGAATTTTTAAAAATGAAAAGATAAAACCTCCCTAATTCCATTTGCTAAGATAAATTTTATAAATTCCATAAAAGAGAAGCAAAGAAATATGATTTCACTTCCAGAAAAGCTCCACCAATTACAGGCAATTTTTTTCTGGATTAAGTGAGACTAAATTTAGATTGGATATTAGGAAAAATTTCTTCACCGAAAGGGTTGTCAAGCATTGAAACAGGCTGCCCAGGGAAGTGGTTGAGTCGCCATCCCTGGAGGTATTTAAAAGGTGCGTAGATGTGGTGCTTAGGGTTTAGTGGTGGACTTGGTAGTGTTAGGTTAACAGTTGGACTTGATGATCTTAAAGGTCTTCTCTAACCTAAACAATTCTATGATTCTATAAACAACTCATCCTACAATGCTTGTGCTTCACAGTGTTTTGCAGTTCTTGCTTGAGTTTGTTCCTTGACATTTCTTCACCCACCCTAGTGATGCTGATTTTAATATGGCTGTGATCCCTGGCATACCACCTTCTTGCTTGATTAGTTTTTACCTTCACATACTCATGAGTTGTTTTTTTCAAACAATGTGTTTTGCTTTTGCTTTTTTTTAAACTACTTTTCTTCTCTTAATATTTTTATGAAAGATTTTTATTTTAATGGATATTTTTTATATCCTCTTTAGTCCTCTATGTAGTTTCTGAATTTTTGCTAAAGATCTCTTCCCTGGAGTGGAATAATAATCTTTCTCATCTCAAGATCTCTTCAATGCCACCATCATTGAAGCAACCTCTTGGTTGAACATTATTGTTTTCTGTTTCATGCAAGAGATGTTGAGGAAGAGAGCACTGGAGCAGAGAGACTAAAATCCAAGGGGGAATGAGAAGATAAACTAAGTAAATCAGAGACTAGCACTGTGAAAAACCATGTAGACCATGAAAGGAGCAAAGAAAAGAGGAAGAGAGGACATTTCAAAGGAAAGGAACAGACACCAACCCTTAGCCAATGTAGAGTTGCCTTTAGGTCATTGATCTCATCCCTTATCCCTTCTCACACTTGTACTTCCCTTGCTGTCTCTTGATCTGGTCACTGATTTTCCCTCTTTCATACCCAGCACAGGCTTTTCTATATAGGAAAATGAGGTATACTGCACATTAAATCACCTTCTAATAAATGCACAAACAGAAAATCCACAAACTTTGGCCTGAGTCCAGCAGCACAAAGCCATTGGGGACCAATGGAGGATCTCTCCCCATGCAATTTGAGGGTAGAAAGTCTTGTGGCATTTCTAAATTGTTTTACAGGATCTGGCAGCTTTTCAAGAACTCCCTACAGCAGGTATTCCCATTCTTTAATTTCTCTGTCCTAGGAGCTTGAAACTTTGTTCTCCTTGTGCACGAGACCTATAATCACTGTGGCTGGAGACTGGTTCATTGTGCTCTTTGTGTGTTAGGAAAAGAGATGTGAAATCCCTCCACCTCTGCTTTCGGTGAGGCTCAGATATGTGTTTCATGGGTACCTCCTCCACCACATGAATGGAGAATTGTCCTCTCTCAGTTGGGTGCTAGCCTCTCCTGAAGGTCGAGAGAGCCCTCTGGAAAGGTGTGTATGAGTGGTGGGTTGTCATGAGGTCCAGCCGAGCCAGACGCCAGGGATGGACCTGCTCTTTCAAAGCCCAGGCTGAGCTTGCTGTTTGAACAGTTCATAATCTCAGAGCTCTGAATCTACATCTGCAGTGGAAAAGGAAAGACTCAAATGTATTTTTTTCTGAGCCTAGCCCTATGAGGTGTGTAGCATTTTCCCAATGCACTGACTGCTAGATTGGCTGGAAATAACCAAGTTATACTTAGATAAAGCCAGGCCTGGAGCAGGAGCTGAAGAGGTCTGTGCTGCCTGTGCAAGAGCTTGACCTGCAATACCATGTGCTGTATGCTTTGGAAACATCACCTATGGCATTAATGAACTATTTTTTCTTCTTTAGTTTAAAAGTACACAGGACTTTCTTTAGTTTTTCTCCATCCTTTAATTTGATTTGGCTTTTTTGATTTTGTCCTGGAGTTTTGTGCTCACTGCACTGAATAGTGGCTGATGTCAATGCACCACTCCTCCCTCAGCATTGTTTTTTTACCATATGCTTCACCCCAGACCATTGCAGATAATTACAGATTTCTGTCTAGCAGTGGTTGAAAGTTTGTGAAAAATTTTCTCATTCAAAATAGGTCTTTGCCATAAAAGATTTTCCCTGCTCAAGGAAATAGTAGTTTCAATAAATGTTTACTATAATTTTGCCATTGCAAATCTGAAATAAAAGGTAAACGTGGAGATTTTCTATGTGTGCTCACACTTTTTGCCGTTTTGCCACTTACCTCCCACCTACCAGTTGGAAAACAGGAAAAAAAACCAGCATGTGATGCCAATCTCCACCTATTTTCATATTTCTCTGTTTACCCATCTTCTCTCCACAGAGAGAAAAGTACTAAAAATCTATGACTAAAGAAATAAAACTATTTTTGTCAGTTTCCCTGACCAAAAGGAAACTTAAAGCTGCTTGAAAAACCACACAACTAAATATTTTTGTTTCATTTTGATATGTCCATGAGGGGAAAAAAAACAAAAACAACACTAACGCTTTTTTTTGGTGTGACTTCTTAAGAGGGGAAAGTAATTTGGTAGCTCTATTTGCCAGGTTTTCCTTTTGTGTTCCCTTCTGATTTTCATGGTTATAAAAAAGAAGAGACTGATTTGTAATTTCAAAAAATTAGGTGAACTTCCTAAATGAACAATTTCCAAAGTCTGAAAGGGGAGGGCATCTTCCCACCCTCACTCCCTCCTTTTCCCTTTGCTCCATCAGCTTCTAGGAGAATCACCGAAATTGTTCCATGCAGCTCTGCCACAAGCTTTGTGCATCTCGGGTCTCCTCCTCCCCCTGCAGCCCTCTCTGCCCAGTGGGCACTTGGTTGCCCTCACACTACACTGCAATAAATGGCACCCACATTTTAATAAATGCTGTTCTCCATTTACCGAGACCTCAATTTTTTTAAAAAAATCATTAACTTCAGCGTAAGCAGAGTTCACTCAGTCCCACGGGGCAGAGCTCCATGTTTCATAATGTGAGGTATACAGAAACCTTCATCTGTCTTGGTTTTCTTTACCTCTTTCAAAGGAGATTGTTTCATCTTTATGCAAATGGTAGGGACCTTTATATCTACTTCTTCTCTCGCACTGCTCAGCCAACATCCCCTTCATCTGCCTTACCCAGGTAGAGGGGAGGAAAGCATCAGGCACCCTTGCTCTTGGGAGGATAATAGCTCATGCAGCAGGACTTGCAGTCCACTGACTGTTCATTTCCGAGTGTTTTTTCATATCTGTATTACAGATATGTAATTCTATCAGACGTGTCAGGTGTTCGGTGTCTCTGGAGAGAGCCGAGCAGTGGAGGCGGGAGACTCCGGGAATGTAAATGTGTGCTGAGGAAATGTGAGAGTGGTTTCTGCATGCCACAGTGATCAAAATAGATCCCTGGGTACTGCGCCTGCACTTCCCGCGCAGAGCAGGGAGCTCTCTGCTCCCTCTCATCTGTTGTAGTGACATGAACGTTCCAGTCAAAAAGGCAAGGGCCAGGGTCGTTTTGTTGCAATACCTGTTAGCAAGTCAAGGAAGAGAACTGTGGAGGTGATAGGTGGATGTAAGGTCATTGTGTGAGATCCACCTCTCTGAGGCACAAAGGGAAAGATTCAGTTTTCTTACCCCTCTGCTGCAGATGGGGAGACAAAGCCAAGGAACAAAGTGCTTTTGCACTATTGACTTTGTAAGAAAGAAGTAGTGTGCTGCTGCAAGAGGGTGCAACTCCGAGCCCAAACCGCATAGTGACCATGGGAAGGGACCTCAGGGTCATTGACATCAGGTTGTGTTCTTGGACAAAAATGATGCTTTAGATGAAACCAGCTGTGGTTTTGCTTCAGTGCTCCCTTTGGAAAGCAATACCAGAGCTTCTCTCCTCCTGCGGTTACGCATCTTTCTGTGGTTCACAGCCTGCATTTATTCATTACTAGTTTATTTTCACTTGTTCTCATGTCAGTGTTGTCCTTTAGCATCAATTGCTCTTCTCTAGTGCTTACCCCTCTGATGTTTTCATAGAGAGCAACCCATCCTCTCTTAGCCTGTGCTTCCCTGCACTAAACATGCCAGATCTTTTAAATCTTTCCTCATGAGACAAACTCTCTATTTTCCACAACAGTTACCCAAATATCCAAGGTTTTACCCCCAAATACCTCATGTTCGTTAGTTTATCTGGCTTTAAAAAAATGCTGGGTTTACTGCACTGATGGCAGGTTCACATGCATGTGTCAGACTTAGTGGAAAATATGTGCTTTGGGAAGGGGGATAATGGTGTGCGTGACACACAAAAAAGTTTCTGTGAGTGTGAAACACGCTGTGGGATGCCACATGCAGCTGTACATGCATGTGGAGGGATGCTGTCAGTGGGATCGCGTGTGTGAGACTCTGAGAAGGATTACTCAGTGTGCGAGGGGGCGTTGCAAGAAGGATTTTGAGGTACGTGACACTGAGAAGGATTAGTCTCTGTGTAAAAAAGTGTGCACGTGTAGAAGAGAGGGAAGATAAGCGGGTGGCTGTGCATGGCACACAGAGAGAGATTAGCCAGTGCATCTGTGAGCAGGGTGATAAGGAGGGCTGCGTGCGAGAACACTGCTGAGAACACCCGTGATTTAGCTAATGAAAGGATTTGTGTGCGTGTGTGTGTGTACACGCATCCAGGTGGGAATGTGGTAGGAAGGATTTGGGAGGTGTGTGGCAGAAGGATTTGGACATGCTGGGAAGGCTCCCTTGGCAGGGGTGCCTGCCTGTGCCTGCACTCACAGCACCCCGGGGGTGTTCACAGCTGTGCACGTGCCTGTGATGGTGGGACGCAGTACGGGGACACACGGAGGGCTCCTGCGCCCCCAGGGATGGGGTCACAGAAAAAGCCCACTGTGCCCTGTGGGTAGCAAAGATTACAGGGGCACTGCTGAGCCTGACGCAGAGGTGCTCATGGGGTAGGTGACAAAGCAAGGATGAAGCTATAGTACAGTGAGAAGCATGGCTCTACCTGTTGGAGCAGGGGATGGTGAGCACACGGGTGGCAGTGGGGAGGAGAGGGCTGACGGCTCAGCTGCGCTGTGGCACAGGGAGAAACATCACCCTGTGAGCAGGGCCGGACAAAGGACATGTACAGTGCTGAGTAGAGGTTGTCCAGGTGTGGGATGAATGCAGTTTAAGTGTTTTTTTTTCGGGAGACAGGGCTCTGAGGGTGGCTAAGCTTCCCATCCATGGCTGATCGTGAATGCTGGCAATATTTCCATTGACCTCATATCCACTTCTCACCTCAGATTTATCCCTGCTCCTCCAGCCAGCTGCCAGCTCAGTACCTCTTCTAGGTGGAAAGGATACTGGCAGCAGTCTTAGGGTAATTTATGATCTAGAGAAGGGGTGGAGGGTTGATTTCATCCTGACACTTATCTTTTAATATTCTGACTATCACTAAAACTTTTTCCTTCTGCTTTTCCATGGGAAAATCATGGTGTTTTGCCAAAATCCGCAATTTCCTACTTTCCATCAAACCTCAGTTTTCATTTGGAGTGGAAAGAAAAAGTGTTGAAAAGTTTCAGCTAGCTTTATTGTCTGCAGTATGTCTGAATTGGATCTGTTCCACTGGCATTAGTTACATCTCAGAGACACTAAATGTAAAGCCTACTGAACCTTTTATGATAAAATGAACTAAAATAGCTGGGATGTCTAGGGTAACATTTTTTTAAAAAAAGTTGATCCTTTGCTTGTCCAGTAGACCATTTGAATGTTTGTCTTCTGTTCAATGAAAGATTGTCAAAAACCTGGCTGGGTCCTTAGTAGTTGTCAATAATATATTTATTATTTAAGGAAGAAGGCTAAACACCAAGCAGCTGCAGTCTGAAATTCCCGTTGGTGCTAGGTGCTGCCCAAATCTAAGATCTCATGGCTAGAAAATAAAGTAGGAGGCTTCCAACAAGTTGTGAAGAGTCTTTCTTAGTACCAAAGAAAATTTCCTGCAGAAGCATGAACCTTAAATATAGAGATTGCCCATAAAATGGGGCCTGTGTATCTTTCTTAAAGATACTGTCTTCCAACAAAATGCATGTCGGGTTCATGCAGGAATAGGGTAAGTTCTATGGCAAAGTGGCCAACTTCCCCTCCTACATCTCAGTCTCTTTGACTGAGACCCACAGTGCACATTGCACACATCTGGCAGAGCCAACAGGGATAATGACTCCCTTTTCCCCCACTGAGGACTGGAGACAGGATGGACTTGCAGTGGGGCCCACAGAGGTGCCATCCCTACCCCACAGGGAGGGATCCACTTGGCCCAGAAACCACTGCCCAGCAGTAGTTCTGCTCCAGATCCACCAAGTGGGAACCCAGCTCTGTGCTTTGCTGGAAGTCAATTGTGGCCATCATGATTAGATAGCCTTCTGGCTTTTAAAAGCTAACAAATCATGAAAACACCCACAGAGCAGCAAACAAGAGGCATTTGGGGGGGCCATGGTTTTGTTCTGGGCAGGTCTCCAGTCTTTCAGGCAAGAGGTCATGTTGTCCTTCTTCCTTTTAGAAACCTTTAGCCCAGCATGAATCAGCAGGGGGATGAAGTTGAGCTGTGAGAGGAATTGCAATGGGTTTAGTGTTAAAGCCAGTACATGAGCTCCATTTCAAAGTGCCCACTCAACAGCTGGTCACAAAATCCCCAAGCCTTCGGTGAGGTGCCAAGTCTGCATGTGCTTGGAGAAGAGCATCACGCCCATTGCAGTGCTGCCTTGTTCTGCTGTCAGCACGTTCCCTTCTCTGAAAGAATGGGAGAGAAGAGCAAACGGGGACAGGGAGTGCCCCATGGAGCAGCCACCATCCACTGTGGAAATGCATTTCACTGGTGAATTGTGAGCATCCCACTGGAAAACCATTGCAATGGTCCCATTCTTCACATTATCCCTTGACAAAAGAGGGGCTTGTGTGAGGACACTTTGGTCCTTCCCCAAAATTGTTGTGTGGCTTTCACACAGATGGCTGGTGCTGTCCAACTGTGAAATGAGGTTAAAAACATTCATGGAGTATAGGTTGCCAGACTTTAGCCAGTGAGGCTTGAAAAAACCCTTCTTAACTAAGACTAAGCAGGATTAGAGGAGGACATAGTGTTATTGTCTTTGTCCTTTCAGAGAGAGAAAAGATAGAGTGACCAAGAAGTGGAAAGCCCATTTTCCTCCTGTACCTTGTAGAAATAGTACCTGGCCCTTGGATCTCTGAATGCTCCTTCACTCAGGCCCCCTTCACACTCTCTTACATCCTTGTTTGTCTCTTTTAAAGCTTCAGCTGATTTTGAAATTAAATTGGCTGTTCCCCCACCAAGGAATCTCAAGCTTGCATCTCCTTTCCCCTGTTGCCCTTCTCCCTCCCAGCTTTCACATCTCCTCAGGTTTCTGTTATTTCCCATACATTTGCTTTGAAGGATTTTCCAATAAGGATGTCAGGAGAAGTTTCTTAAGGGTCTTTTATCACTAATTCCATTTGCTTTCATGCCTGAGGACACTTCTGAGGAGGACCTTTGTGACCTATGCTCAAGCAGACATGAAGCAAGTACACTTTACAAGCAAGTCACAGATGACTGCACGCACAAATCAGATCCTGTATCCCTGCAGCCTCATTCAGGAAACACGTTGTGTTTCCCGGCTGACAAAACTAGACCATACTTATACCCAGTGTAATTCTGTTGCCCTTGATGTACTTACCAGGGAGACAATAATGCAGACAACATTTCTACACTGAAATAAAGTGTCTTACTAGCTTGCTTATATTGCATAGACTATTCTTTCTAAGCATGCAGAAAGTGGATGATTTTCTCATTACTCCAGTCCTTCTCTGGGAGATTTAAAAATGAAGTTCACATGATAGTGCAAGTGTATCATAGCCACACATTTACAGCTGCACCATCGGGTTGGTGCAAAGTGCACGTGCACAGAGGACCTCTGTCAACCAAACCTGCCCCACATGCCAACCCAGTTCTTCCAGTCTAGACCTGCTCCACAGACAATGTCAGGAAAGCATCAG
>VZTL01090951.1:0-18398 GCA_013400535.1 Scopus umbretta
GATTCTATGATTCTATGATCACCTACCCTTCACCACCCTCCAGGACTGCTTGTGGCCCTTTGCATTCACTGGTAGTCCAGTAGGTAGCCTCTGCTACAGTAAGGTTTAAGCTTGAGCAGACTCTAAGACATGTCACACCTTGGACTGGTGCCATGGGGAATAGTTCAGAACAATAAGACTAACTATCACTTGTAGCATGGTAACTAACAGACCTAACAAATACAGATTAAAATAAATTAATGATGATGGCTGCAATCAATGTTATTGTACTAGCTATTAAAACACTTAAGATCAGTATATGTATCCCTAAGGACAGTTACCAGTGATTTTATTTTAAGCTGCAACCATCTGTCTGGAGAAAAGATTCATGTCAGTATTTTGCACTTTCATCTAGCAGAAAAAAAGTGTGTTATAAGTCAGTGATTATAACTAAGACAGGATAAATTCCAGCTAGGAAAAAAAGCACATTTTTTACAGTGGAAAATTATTCATTTCTACAGCCTGTGTGTGTATGTGTACACAGGTGTCTATATATACACACACTTATATGTGTATACACAAAGTGAGGTGTAGAGATACAAATGCACATATACTATCTATAATAATATACTAATGTATATAATTAATATAGTAATAATTACATTAACATAACAGTATTAGGATATTAATATATTATATATAATGAGTTATAATATGCATCATATAACACAAATAATAGTTTATAGCATATAATATATTTCATACTATAGAATATACTGTTATAGTATAACACAATATTAATATAATATGATTAATTTACATTACATAAGTATAATGTGGTGGTAAACACTGCAGCAGCCTTTATGTAAGGCAAGATCTCTCCTTTGAAAGGTAATTTTGGAGAATCTCAACCTTTTGAAGAAGAGAGGTTAGGAGCCTGATGGAGAAACCTGTGTAACACTTTATAACCTGATGTTAGGAAATCAATTCAGGTGATCATGATGCTTTTCTGACATCATGACAGAAAAGAGCTGTGATTCAAGGAGCGATTGCTGAAAGTAATGAGCAATTTGAATCTGTGCAGTGGAGCAGGCTGGTCCTCAAGCTAGTCAAAGTGCCTAAAGTTATGAAAGCAAGACAGCAAATCAAAATCGGCCTTCAGCAAAGAGGACAAGAATAGGATGTGTCAGGAGTTGAAATTACATTTATCCCATGCAATGCCTCTCAGTATTTCTGACGCACATGGCAGAGAAGTATGCTGATGATTCATTGGTCCTACGGTTATCAATTTGTCTCATATAAAGGAAAGTAAACTGATTTACATAAAGGGTGAAGGAGCTGATGGGAACTGGTCAGAGTTACCACCTGTTTCAACAGAAACAGAAGCAGATGCTGAAAGAATAATGAATCTTTTATAGTTTGCAAACAATTAACTTCTGAAGTTAGAGCACTTTCATCAGCAAAACCCAGCAAGATTTCTAGATGGTTAAGGAGTGTCATCAGGATTTGGCAGCTAGTAATGGAGTGACCAGAAACACAGCACAGTCAAACCTCCACATCACCCTCACAAAACCTTTCTTTCTACCTGTATGAAATCAAGACAAAGGTTATTCTTACCAAAAAATATGAAGCAAATGAATTGTTATGGTTACTTCCATTTGTGGGTAGACACTTTTATCCCATCTAATAACACCTATGCAGGCTTCAGATTCTTTTCTCTGTTGAACGATCTCACCTGAAAACATCAGGAAATATACGAATGTAAGCCTGAGTTACTCTATGCTTTCTGCTATGCAGCTGAAGCCATTAAAATGTACTTAAAATGTCACATACAATGACGAGGTTTACAAGAACAGCCCTGGACAAAAAATCATCAGAAACAGTGAATAGTTCCACAGAGCAGCAGCCTGATGTGTCTTTACTAAAGACAGCACAGGACCCTCTCTGATCCTTAGGACCTACACCAATGGCCCAAGACCTGACGAAGCAAAAAGCATCTTGTGCACCTTAATTTGCAGTGACATGGGTAAGATATTACAGATTCCTCAAATATTATACAAGATGGTTTCTGTGAAGTAATATTTTGACTCTCTTTTATGTAGCAGTGCTGAAAAAAAGCTAGAGGAGTCACACTGCAGCAGATTCTCTGTCTCTAAATTACAATGTATAATATACATATTATGCATATTATAGAAGCCTCAGACAGAGCAATTGGCTTTGCAGCCTTAAAATTCTGTAATATACTTGTGTGCAAGAATAGCACAGACCTGTTCCCTTTTCAATGCACCAGTTAGTGTGCTCCCAATATACACAGCCAAAGCCAATTCATATGGAATGAAACAATGTAGTATATGGTGGTAGTACGTTGTAGAAAATAAATACATAATAAAAAGAAAGAAATACGTGCCCAAAAGCTTGACAACAAAAAGCCTCAGACCTTATGCCTTAGTTTCAGAGTGCTGATGGAATTTAACGTGATTCAGTACAGCATGAAACTGTGTTAGCTCTCCAGCATCTGAACTTGTGTCTCATCCTCTTCCTGAAGGACTTCTACCTGCCTTGTGAGAAGAGGTGAGCTGTGCCTGGAAAACTTGTTCTGTTTTTCCATTTTTTGATGTTGAAAGTATTTGTTTCTTGGATGCTTAGGAAATACACACTTTGACTGAACTTCCTTTCTTATAAAAGACCTCAGTGTACAAGTTATCCTTTCCTTCCTGTTACAAAATATTTTGACTTGTGATGATTGGAGTGGCTCAGAGAAAGCAACAAAATATTTGCCAACATTGTATCTTTCTTCCTTCGCCTCCCTTTTCTACCCTTAAGAAAAGTTCACCTTTAATTTACTGTTGATGTTGAAAACTTGGAAATCTGGCAATATTTCCAAGGTATGTTTAATCCTCAAGATATCATCAATGCCTTCTTAATCTTTAACAAAGATCTTATATATTAAGTACTATCTTGAAGTATGTAGGTTGTATTCATGCGTCACTACCTGTCCTGGTCTTCCCCTGGATTTCAGATGGAGCTTGACCTATGAAAGACTTAAATTCTTCCTACAGAAAAAGGCTTTCCTTCTCACCCTATTTGCACAGTTGTGATCAGCAGACTCTGGAACAGAAGGTCCCTGTCTGTAAGGGAAAGGTACAGCAGCCTGCTGGAGTTCACCAGTTTCCTGGGCGCCCAAACATTTAATATGCTGATCTTCTAAGGGTAGTCCACCTTAGTGAGCAGGCATTTGGAGAAGGTTTGTGACTTTGGCTAGGAGGTACAGAAATTTAATCATCCTGTAGGTACTGAGTTTTCATAATTTCACTGTATTCTGGAAAGGTCAGACATCCTTATTTACCTAGTTTGACTTTTATGCTCTCACACAGGTGACAAGCAGCTTGGGATCCATCCAGGTGCCTGAAAAAGTTGCTTGTGCCTTTTTAGGTGTTCTGTGGTACCTGAGACATGGCACAGCTCATATCTCTGGGAGGCCCATTTTATTCTGGAGCTAGAGCTGTATACCAGGTAGGATGCTTGGGTACCCTTCTGCCATTTTAGACACTGATGTTCAGAAACCTGAGTGCCAATCGTTTTTGTTTTTTTTTTTTTCCTTTCAGCATGCAGTAATTTTGATTCATATTCCTCCTTTGGTGATCTGATAGTTTTTCCCCCTGGACCATATCCTGAGATCTCAAGCCACTTGCTCACCCTTGTGCTGGGTTCCAAGTTTTACTGTCCAGCCCTCACTAAATGAGGACCACGACACTTCAGGAACTCTGCTACATAGGCCTAGACTTTAAATATTTTCCTTTAACTGTTTTAGTTTACATCTTTGTGTGTAAAACAGCAGCTGTATCTATCTCACCCAGCAGAACTCATGAGGAGATTGTTAAAATACCACACAATGCCTGTCACTTTTCCATCTTAACCAATGGCCTTAATCAATGTCACAGTGTGCCCCCAACTATATTTATGTTACTAAATGGATAGGTCTCAGCAGTGGTTTCTGTGCCCCAAAAGAAGACCTCTAAACAGCATTCTGTCCCCAGCCTCCAGAACCTTCTCTGGAAAAGCAAGGGGTCTCAGATGCTCCCAGTCAGAGCTGCCAGACCATCACAGTCCCCTTAGAGACCACAGAGTGTTTAAAAGTGCATGAAAACTGGTTGTTTAGGTGCCTGCTTGGATGACATTTGGCTTCTTTCACCTTGATCTTTTCCCTTGAGGGGATAGGTAACTGAGTAACCTGCATCTTTTCTTCTCCGGTCCCTGAGGTGATTTAAGGTTTTTTTACCTGAATAGTTTGCATGGCTTTGCACACCCAGTGCTGGCCATGAGAGCTAGTCTTATGTTTTAATACTCTGAAGAACATTGCTTATTCCCACTGCTCAGGTCTTCTGGGCAACTTTATTTTTGCTAGGCATTTCATTCTGTGACTGGCTGTTGGGGTTTTGTCTTTGTCATGCACGGTAAAGTTGTTTATTTATTTAATGCTGAATTCATGGGCTCCGGTACTGTTGGTTGCCTTTGTTCTTTGTGAGCCAAAATACACCTTACAGCTGACGGACAAGGCTCATTCAGTGACTGTGTCAGGAGTGGGAGAGAACTTAGTGGGAGAAGGTCAGAAGCTGAGTTATTTAGGGTGACTTCCTCCCTACTCCTCCTCTGCTTGTCCCAGCAGCAACTCCACATGGGGATGGGTGTACGCATAGAAGCATGCTGGCACATGGGACCAACCCTTTCCATGAACAATGTCAGAGTGGGGCTACCTGAGGGTGGCTAGGTTTTCCAACCTTCATTCTGATTCATAGCAGTTCGGGTCAGGGTAAATATGATGTTGTTTGTAATTAAATATATGCAACAGTATGCACCTCCTCAGAGCTCCTCTGCTGCCCGCATGGTGTGCCCCAGGCAGTGCCATCTAGCTCAGAAGAATAAACAAACCATTCAAGACCTTTGTTTGCCCGTGAGTCATGAGGGGGCTGCTCACTGGAGTATTAAGAAAGATAAACATATGGCAAAACTCTAAAGACTATTTCTGGAAACCTTGACTGGAGGGAACAGCTAATCCATTGTTCAGAGTCTGCAGAGTATTACAAGGCTGGAGAGAGGAATGGGAGCAGGAAAGAAGAAAAAAAAACCCAAAATCCGAGAGATCAAAAATTCAGAATGGTTGTAATTACCCATGTAGGCACAAGGGCTTTGTGGAAAGAGGGGGATAAGTGACACAGGGGAATTGCGGGAGGGGTTGGATCTGTGTGCAGTCATAACAGGAGGCAGTTGTTATCCGTCTCCTCAGGAAGTAAACAGGGAATATCATGCATTATTTGACTGCTATTCCAAAGGGAAAGAATATTGGTTAGAGAGGATTAACAATTATTTGCTGATTGCAGTTAGTAGAAAGCCAATGAGTCATTTCTCCCATATGCTCCCACTGAAGGGCCAGAGGGAATATTATACCTGAAAATGCAAAGGCCTCCATTTTTGTTGTCTGTCTGGTTTTTTGTTGAAAAGAAACATCTCTTTCCTTTTCATTACCCATTTTATTTTCTGCTATTTTAGCAGTTTCATTTCTTACTGTAAGTGAGAACATCACAGATGTATGCAGAAGCCTGTGGCATTTCATGAGGTGTTGCTCAGGAGAAACAATGCAGCTACCTCAGCATTTCCTGAGGTGCAGACATGTTCTCTCTCCTCAGGGCAGTCCCTGTAAGGCTCTGTGAGGCACCTCTGCACCTCACATCGGCAGGTGCAAGTGAATCCCTGTGTTTTTTTCAGTTATGCTGAAGAATGATGTGTAGCCACAGAAATGTAATAAAATACCTGCAGGTGTTCAGCGGAGAAATATAACTTCCACCTTTATTTTAATTATATTGGTAGAGCTGTCTGGGGTGCAACTTGCCCGTAAAGACCTTAACAATATACTGGGCTGGTACTGAGCTTCAGATGGCAACCAGGACTGATATAAACAGGACAACACCTCTTAGTAGTTCTTGATGTAGGCAGGAACTTGTGAGTTGAATTGGGATTGAAGCCAATAGGTAACACTAAATTGGATTATGATTATTTCCTCTAAATAAATTGGAATGAGTTAGAGTCCAGGAAGATAAGTAGTCTCAGGTACTGGTATAAATGTGGCTTGGGTTTGAATCAAGGACTGGTAGACAGCAGACTATAGATAAAGCTGGGTCTTTTGAGGGGTGCAGTTTCCAGATTAATCTGCTTGATTTATTCTTAATCCTAGCTCTAAACTGCTAGCTGCCTGGGCCTGAGCACTGTCCCCAAGATGCTGACTGACTCCTAACCTACCCCTCGCTCACAGCCACCTACTGCCTCTAACCCTATTTCAGAAAAAAAAAATCATGTATATGTATAATCCTAATCTACCCAGTGCCTGCAGTTTAAACAAAACCAGCCCCCCAGGTCTGAACCTCAGATCATTTACTGGGGTCTGCCACTGCAGTCTTATCCCTGGCCTGAGGTGCCCGCTGTGCCAGGGATAAGACCCAGGTGCCCACTGTTCCTAACCAGACCCCGAGACCTCTGTGCTCTGCCTGGTCTGCACCACAAGCAACCTTTGATGGTGGCCCTGGCACAAAGCCATGGGCTGACCTGCAGCTCTGCCAGCCCTGAGGCTGCCCTCTGACGGCACTGCCTGCCAGCCCCAGCCATGGCCTTGCCTGAAGAGCTGCACGTTAGCCTGTACTCATAGCACTATAATCTCACCCAACTTTTGCTTGCCTGATGTCACCTGTTGGCCCGAAAGCTAATGTGTGTCTGGGTTCAGAGGTCTCACTTTGAGCCCTGCCAACTAGATTTAAGAAAAATCAGGTATGGTCTGCTGTCTCCAAACTTCTTATTTAGTGCAAGACTTCCAAATGATCTCTTCTCTCATGCCAGAGCCAGGTTACTTCCCTGTCCCACCCACAACACTGATTTAACTTAACCACTCCTGCAGTGCAATGCTGCCTGATTCACCAAACCTTGACTCTATGTTGTGTGTTGGATTCATCCTCGGTCCCATCCCAAAGCCACCCACTAACACAAATCCTAAACCCTGTCTGGCATGGTTTATGACCTGGCCCAGATACTTCACTAGCTTCAAACCTACCCTCAGTCTTCCTTTTAGTTCTTATCTAATCTAACATACTCATGGACAGTGGGTATTTACTAAAAGTAACCAAAACTATTATGTGATTTCCCCCTACCAGTTTCAATCTGCCTTACATCTAATCTTACATCTCATACTGGTCATGACCTAAACTCCAAACGGCTTATCAGTAGGTCACCTATGATTTATCTCTTTGCTAGCCTGCCATCACCAAACAAGATGCATCATAAACCTACCACTCAGCCACATACTGCTTCTGCCTGAAACTCTACACAGAGACTACCTGCTCTCTCCGAACCCCAGACCAAGGTTGTTGTAAGACATAACTTTATTCCTAACTCTTTGCTCTTTATTGGTCCCTATCCTATCCGCACCTTCATCTGTTAACTCCAGCGAAGATTTGCCTACCAGCTGAGTCCAAACTCTGTCTCAACACAGCTTCTTGTGCTGTCAAAGTGTAATGTCACTCCAGCAATATGTGGAGAACAAGATTTCACAAGTCTCACTTGATTTGAATTCTATTTCAATACAATGGCACAAAAAGGCAGTGCAGAAAGCAGAACATAATTCTCTATTCAAAATGGAATTTGCAGAAGGAGTACTTAGGGGAACCTTGCTATCCTAATAATCCAGATTTGTTCCTATTCTGAAAAGGAATAGCCACAATTTCAAGATTTTCTTCCTATCTGCAAGAAAGGTCTAGAATGATTTTTGTATGTTTTCCTAAGGAAAATGACTTATCATATTATTGACCTGGCCTATCTATTTGATCACCTTTGGTATCTTTTGAATGCATTCACTGATTTCAACCTGACTTGTCACAAAGTTTAAATTTTCAAGTTTTGTGAAAATTGGTTAGAAGCAAAGAAGCTGGATGAGTTCCTTCCAGAAGACGAGAGAGAGGCAGAGCTAAGCCTTAGGAGGTTTTGTCTGGCAGCAGCTGCCCGTTTGGTCAGAAGAGGGATTGGGCAAGAAACCATCATTATGTGTTTCTGGATGAACCATAATCTGTACTGTCCCAAGTCTGGCATGGTTATCATAGGATACAGAAAAAGGGGAGTGGACAGTAGCAGGGAAGAGAGGTGAAGGGATAAAGATGATTTCACTTGTGTTAAAGCTCACAGTAACATTTTTGGGAAAAGGGATAGGAGTTTCAGTACATATAAATCAGGATTCTTCGTAATTGTGAGTCCAGAGGCTAGGACTTTTGGGAGGAAAAAAAATCATGAAAATATTGTAGGAGTGCGCAGCAATGAACAGGACTGCAAACTATTTGGGGTAAGAACTGTTTTTATTTTATGCATTCTAGCACAATGCAGACCGTTCTTACTAAGGGCTTTTACATGCAGCTGCTAATAGTAACAACATTTTATATCAGAAAAATAATAGCAGTAGAAAGGAACAAGCAGTTCTTGCTTCACTCTCCTTCTGTGATTACCTAAAATCTTTGGAAACACAAAGGAGGGAGCAGGTTATGTAGCTGTATTTCCAGCTGAGGTTCTGGCAGGAAGCGTTAATGGCACAGGGCTCAGTTCTCCTGCTTGTGTGACTGGTGTCCCCTGACAAAAATAGACAGACCGTGCTGTCTGCAGTTCGCAAAGAGCAGTGGAGGGAAGCAAAACAACCTTCAGAGGTGGTCGGCCGGGAGTGGCCAAGGGTGGCTGGAAGGGGAGGAAGCGCTGAGTAAAACCTTTGCAAAACTGGCAGAAATGTCAAGGTGACAGCGTCCCCTTTACTGACGAAGACGTTTACCTTCATCAGCTTCCTCTCTGTGAGCGGGGCTGCAGGCAGGGCTTGTCTTTCTCCTCCAGTGACGGTGGCTGCTCCTGCGTTTCCATTGGTCTGCCTGTGCCTACGTCCCTTTCCTGTGGCAATAGAAGATATGGGCAGGAGAAAAGACATATTTGGTAATGTTTCTTTTCAAAGCGTCTTTTTCACAAGGCTGCCTCAGCTGCAAAATGTTAAGGGGAAAAAAAAAAAGACCTTGGAACTAACTCCAGACAGACCCTAATGCCTACAAATTTGTCTAAGTAAGCCAAGTCCAGAAAGGCAAAACATGAAGAAGGCTCATTATTTGACTGCTAGGGACACTCAAATAACCAGACACACCAGTACTTAAGATCTTCATATTTCAGACAGCTCGTCTTTCATACCCTCCCTCATCCTGCACTCCCACCCTGTTCACTTCTTATATTTCCCTCCATCCCCAATAACTCTACTGCATTTAAAATGTTTATAGAAGATATAAAATACAAAAATATTCTTTAAAATACCTATAGGGAAACAGTCCGTTCATCTAACCGTCTGTTTGGTGGAGCCATTCACAGCTCCCCTAACTGCTTCAGCTAGTTGCTTGCATGATTGTTTTTTTCCCTCTCCAGAAAGTCCAGAAGAGCTTGACAGATCTCTTTTTATTTTGTTTTAATAAGAATTGACTGAGGAGGTGCTACGGAGCTCAGAGAATTGGGTGAATATCTCTGATTCACAGTTCTGCCAGAGCCATGCTCGAGGCAGGAGGTGGAGTGACTGCGCTCAGTTTGAGGTTTCCTGGGGAGTTACTTCTCCCCAAGATGTTTTAGAGCATCACAGGACTGCTAAATCAACAGCCACCATCCCTGGCCAGAAGGAGGGGCAATTTACATTCTCTCCATTCAGTACACATCCAAGATACCCCTGGAGACCTGTGCAGGGCAAAAATATTCACAATTGGTAAATTAATCAATAAAATCGTTGTGTTAGCTATTGCCAAAACAACTCAAATTCAACCAAAATCCCTGACTAGTTTTAGCAGGACAAGGATTGCACTTCAGCTATTCACAAATGTACAGGAATAAAGGCAGAGGGAATACTCTCAATCTAACCAACATTTTTTCAGTACTACCTAACACAATTCAGTTGGTCCTCACATGATTTATGAAAGTAATCAACTTTAATTTCTCATTCTAAAGTGGATTTAACACTCTGAAATGGTCTATCAGTGGATATTAGAACATAATGGTCTTTTCTCTTTTTTTTTTTTTTTCTTCAGGTCAAGATTGATTGCTTGTGAGATGCAAATTGAACACAATAGTGAACAGAAACTGATATTTGCTCATGAGGTTGAATGCAGAATTACAAGGATTTTTTCCCAGTTTCTTCAAATCTAGTTTTGTTGCTCATGGATTCTTATTAGTATGTGTTGGTTAACATCCACAGTTTCTTCCAGCCTCTAGGAAGCTTGAATTTTTCCCCAAACCATAAACTACATTCAGTCTGATGAGTGACTCTAATATAACATAAAAACTTTAAGGGATGGTTAGTATGCAGACACTTTGCATTTGTATTTAATAATGTTGTTTATGATACTGAAATAATAGTTGCTTTCATAGCTTTTAATGCCGAAAATGGCTATTCAAACATCTAGTCTGACCTTCCATATAATGCCTGACATAGAATTGGATTGTTTGTCTAACAAATGGTAGACTCGTACAGCACAACTGTGTAACTGTCTGCAGCTGCTAAGTTACATAAAACATATTTTTTTTCCTTCCTCCTCCAGTGGGCTGATGAAGAAACTGTAGTCTAGAAATTATTTTGTAAGAATACTGTTTATAGTATGAGTAGGACAGACAGAAATACGAGAAAAGCTCTGGAGCTGCCAAAAATCTCATTTTTTGGAAGAGCAGCCCTTGGGCTTTGAGAAAGTACTGTAGGAAAAATGTTATTTAAATGAGATAATTTCTGTCTCACTACAAAATAATTATTCCCTGACATAAAAAATATTTTGCGGACCCCCTCCAGCCCTCCTTGTTAAAGACAGGCAGTGTGGCATTGCCTCTTCTTTCTGGTTCTGCAAATTCCTTTCTCCAACACAGATGCCAGAGTTTGGGGAGCAGCTGAAACTCTTAGGTTGTTCCAAAGAGCTGCCAGTTTATGGCTGGGCTTAAATCCTACCTTATTTGTTACCCTTATTCATTTTACCTTGTAGGACAAACAAAAGTATATAGTATTTTTTCCTTTTTCTTACCTGAAGTTGCAAAAGGACTTTTTAATCCACATAGAAAGCTATCTATGGCTATTACACTAAGGGATACTAATGGCAGCTGTGCCACAGCAGTGGCTGTGACATCCACCTCCCTATTCCCTGTATGGTTTGGCAAAGGTTCTGTGGAGTTACTACTGTTGAAGTCAGAGATGAGACAAAATTCTCCTTTCTTCCTGAGATAAGAAGTCTGGACCGGCCCCGATTCCTCTTTGCAGCTAAATGCTCCCAAAACAATGATATTTTTATAAAAGGGAACTATTTTAATGGGAATAAATGTTGATACCTCTCATTTTGTTGCTTCATGAAACATCATGTTACACTTCCGTTCTCTTACTCTTTGCATCCCAGGCTCTCTCATACTTCATACTGTGTTTTTCAGACAATCCGACCCACTGAAGGAAGGGGGATAAATCAGCATTTACAGCAGGGAAAAATACTCAACATGTTAGTGGTGTGTGTAGAAAGTAAACATCAGTATGTATAGGATGTGATCTGGCTCACATACATCCACATAATAACACCAGCATAGGAGGAGGCCATGTGAAAAGAAAGGGTGAGGGACCAGCAGGACCTGGTATTTTGGTGGCAGTTTAAGGTTATAGCAGCAAGTTGATAGAAGTGATTATTTCCTCTACATGGCACTTGTGAAGCTGCACTTGGAGTGCTGAGTCCAGTTTTGGGCTCCCCAGTGCAAAACAGACATGAATATACTGGAGAGAGTCAAGTGCAGGTTCACCAAGCTGGTCAGGGGCCTGGACCACACCATGTGCAAAGAAAGGCTGGAGGAAACACATTTGCTCAGCCTAAAGGAGAAAGGGCTCAGGAGTGTCTGACTGATGTCTACAACTACTTAAAGGGTGGCTGGAGAGAAGAGGGAGCCAAAGTCTCCCTGGAGATGCACAGTGACAGAGTGAGAGGCAACAGGCACAGGTTGAAACATATAATCAAAATTTACAACACACATGGGATATTATAGTATGAAGAGTATTAATTCAATTAAATACCTCTTGGGAACAGGAAATGGTGATGCCTGGAGACATACTTTGAGCTCTCAGAAGACTTTGGGGCCTTTCAGTCTAGTGCCAGTTGAGATCAGGAGACCTGGAGATATCTGAGGTCTGTCAGAGGACCAAGACTTTGTGCCAGCCTTAGACCACTTCCAGAGCCTTCCTGGTTGGGTGAGAAGATAGGGTTGGCTGAGTTCAAGGTAAATACAGGGTCTCTAAGTGCTCTTCTGTAAAGGCAGACTGAAAGGGTTTGAAGTTTGCCCATATTCTGTCGGAGTCACAGGAGCAAATGTGGATTTTTTTCCTCAACAGCATTAAAAGTGTCTGATACTTATGGTGTGAGAGTGTATTATTCGTATGATGCATATTGTCAAGTGACAGAAGATGGGTCCCAGTTCATGTACTTCTTGCCTCACTCCCAGCCTTTCCCAGGCAAATTGAGGAGAGGGTCCAGTGCCACGAGGTGTGTGGTAGGACCATGCCTGCTGCAGATGTGGAAGCTCCACAGGAGCCTGCAGAGTGGAGAGGGAGCGCAGCCCCTTAAGAGTCCTCCCACAAAGGAGCAGAGATATGGCTGTTTTCACAGCATGCTTGTGCTCTGCTGTGCACTGCATTCGTTTAGTAAACTTCAGAAGACTCATCAGCTCAGACATCTCTTAAAAATCATGAATGGTTAATTTACTTCTGCAAATCTGTGCTCATTAAATGTCAGTCTTGAAATTTCTTACCCAGAAACCTTTAAAATTTTAGACATACAGTTATAATTCTATAGTGTACAAATCAAGAGAGATTTAGTTCAGGGATTTCCTCAAGAAGAAGAGGTATCTTTGAAGGAAATGCAGAGGAAATGCAAGCTTGATGAGCAAAGAGTTCAGTGATTGCCCTCTAGATAAAAGGATCATTGATAATTCAGGACAATCTTTCTTAAAATATTAGTGAATGTGATATGTGTGGGTTCATTAAGAGCAATCTGTGGATACCACAGTGGAGCAATCTATAGGACTGCATTCATCAAACTGATTAATGTTTACAAGAATTATTAAATCACAACTTTTCAGAGGCCTTACCCCACATACATTTCCTGAGACTGTATCAGAAACTGTGGGTCCTCGAAACAAGACCAGTATCTGCACCCAAGTGAGTGGTCTATTCATGTTTCCATGCCAGGATGAGGATTGGAAGCATATTGTCCCCTACTGTAAGCCCCATGACCCTTACAGGAGGAAATTGAGGCTTGCAGTCCAGATGAAAGTCAATGCATGGCCCCTAAATCCAGCTGCTGGTGGAGCAGGATGGTGGGGAGCTGTACAGTAAACCTTCCCATCAGTCCAGTTATATATATGACTTACCCAATTTTATCTCTAATGCACATAGACACAAGTAGAGCTCACCATCAAATGATGCGTCCTAATGTGGACTTTCCAAGTCACTGGAAAATAGGTTAAATCATTGAATGATGACTGCTCTGTGTTTAAAAAATATTTGTAGCGACAAATATTCCTAAAAGTAATCCACTTGGGTCAAAATATCTGTCTGACTGATGTTATAGCTGTGTGAGACGATAACACATGAGTCTGGGGGTCTACTTGAAGAGTGTAGATAGTACCCAGATAGTTAAGATAACTTGAGGACACCAGACAGCTTCTGAAAACCAAATACAAGAGATTCTCTCATCTGGTATTTGTTTACTTGAATGAGGAAGTTTTGAAAGTTTTATACATTTATTCCACAGTTTGGCAGCAGTGGGCACAAAAACTGGAATGAACTGACCTTTCCGACTTTTATCAGACAAAGACAACCTCTGTGCCTTCCCTGCTGTCTCCTCGCCTATGGCCCCAACTCCCAAGAGAAATACAGGGCTATTTCTCTTCATTTCTCCTTTCATTTTTTTCCCTTCCTTCAGTTTGTTTCCTTTACCACTCTGCACCTGTTTTTAAAATGCAAGTTACTAGTGAAGTTATTCTTTGTTCTTGGGAGAGACAGATGGACTCTATGAACCAGAACCATGGCATGTTCCTTGTGCAGGGTGACAGAAATAATTCCCATGAAATATGTTGTTTAACTAAACACAGATGGTCTCTTCATGATGGGACATAGAGTCATAGACTCATAGAATTATTAAGGTTGGAAAAGACCTCTGAGAACATCTAGTCCAACCATCAACCCAACAACACCATGCCTACTAAACCATGTCCTGGAGTGTCACATCCACACATTTTTTGAACACCTCCAGGGATGGTGACTCTACCACCTCCCTGGGCAGACGGTTCTAATGCCTCACCACTCTTTCAGTAAAGAAATTTTTCCTAATATCTAATCTAAACCTCCCATGATGACTTAAGAAGATGGGCGATACCACACACATGCATAAAGCAAGTAAATCTGAGAATGACAATTCTCCTGTAGGCTGTAATTATATGGAAGACAGCCCTTCTATGAAAGCAAGCTGTACAGGCAGCAGTCTTGAGGATGCAGTGTAACTGTGAATCATGCTTTTTGCAAACTTCCATTAAGTAAATTTGGGAAAAGTCACAGAACTTGTTGCAGACCTTGATCTGATGCTTTGGCTTCCTAAAGGTGGGCCTTCTTTCTACCTGAACTCCATCATATCATGTAGCTGTGAAACTGAAGCCGGGCTCATAATCTAGCATCATAATTGTTACTAAAACCACGTAGGAATCTCATGTATCTCTGGTGTGTTGTCTGCTAAAGGACAGTATGTGGCATTTCAGCAGGGGTGTACGTAGCCTGTCTTCTACTAGACATGGTGTCACACTTCTGCAAATACGTATTACAAATTCAAATATACACAGCAATGAAAAGACATTGGTAGCTCCCTAGTTAAAGTGATGAGCATTATACTTGCAAGTAGCTGGGCATTATTTCTGTCTAATTCTATAGCATCCAGTAGTCACTAGGACAGTCATAACTTGCTCAGCAGCCAAATTGACTGCTTTTGCTCTAAAAATATATGACTAGTTTTCATGAAATTTTTATCAAACCTAATGAGGTGTCCTTCTGTGTTTGTATAACTTTAACATATAATGATGTTTGGGGTTTTTATCTCTCCCTGACTGTCCTGTCAGCAAAAGTTTAAGTCGCTGGGAAGGCTATTCAGATCTTATCAGCTGTTACCAACAAGCCAAATACTGCAGCATCAGTTCATGTTTAATTAACTACTAGCCTTAAGAAGGGTATTGGGTAACAGGGAACACAGTAGGCTGAAAAGAGTTTTTAATTGGTTTGCTGTCTGTTTTGTTATTATCTGCAGAAAACACATGGTGGAAAAGTAGCAGCAGCATTATATGTACAGAAGTGATTTATAGACAGCAGAGACAGCTTGAAGAATTTGAGCTCCTAGGTCCATTTTGTTACACTGTCTCAACTGTTATACTCCACAATAAGAATTTCTGAACCAGCAGAATACCTCTCTATGCATGTAGTTTTTGCTTCAGAGACTGGAAACCTGTCACAAAATTTTGGTTTTAAAATTGTTGACACAGAATAATGCTGCCACATGCTGTAGAGTGTTGTTAGATATTCAATTGTTTGCATAGCTTTAAGATATTGCAAGAGCACGTGATCAAGGTGGTAAAATGCAGAACTCGTTTTTCCTTTCAGACATATTCTAAATTCGAGCAGTTTATTTTCCTGTGTTGCTTGTGATCATTCAGTAAGGAAAATAATATCTAAAATTATGTGTAGAGCAGGCAAACAGGCATCACACTTTGGATTTTTCTCAGAATGGGTATTTACAGATTCACAGATTGTAAAATATGTATATCCTTAGCCAGCCTGGTTCACCTATCTAAGTCTCATTTTTTTAATGTGAATTAAAAAAGCTTCAGATACTCAGAAACATGCTATGAAAAGTAATATAAGTTTATAAAGTGTGTTTGGATCCTCAGATGAAAGGCATTACAAAACCACAAAGTATTCTTTCATGGTACAATTTATTGATGTGGTTTCTTTTCCACCTGCCAGATTCAAATGCTATGGTATGCAATAATTCCAATTTAAAAGAACTTCTACTTTATTCCATTATAAAATATATTTATTGTATTACTACAAAAATCTCAAACACAATACAGGTCTCTCAAGTGTAAGGTAGCAAGCACAGCTTGCTGAGAATTCTGTTGTTCTGATGTCTCCAGGAAAGCCTCTCTTATCAAGTGGAGGTAAATCTGATGATATTTTCAGTACAAATTTTATCTGACACAGGACACACACATCCTGAGGTAAAGGTCATTCTGTGGTGTAGTACACGAGTCTTTAATATACACCTCTTGAACTTGTAGATAAATGTTTCTTTCACAATGAGATAATCCTCTTAAGACACCCTGAGCATGGAAAGAGAGTCTAAGTATCCTAATAAGGTATCAGCAAAATGATTGCACAACATCAAATCCTTGCTGTTTATATAAATAGAATATGGTTCTCAGATCCAAAATCTCAGTGTTAATTCAGTCAGAGCATGGAACTGTGGCCTTTGAGTAGCAATTAGAATATTAATAAACTTGGCTGCATTTATTACACATGGAAAGCAGATGGAAATGAAAGCACCAAGACAGTTGCTTACACTCCTACTTAGAGCTTTTCTGCAATACACTGTAATTTGTCAGTGTTTGAACTTTTGACCTTCGGTCATCTTGAAAAGATAGGAATGAAAAGATAGGCTTCGGAATAAGCCTATGCAAAGGGGCAGAAGACGACAGGTATGGAGGGAAAACCCCAGAGCAGATGGCTACGTGGCCTCGAAGCATCCCAGCTGTGAGAACTCTTCACTTGGCAAGCGATGCAGAAATGGCAGGGCTAGCAGCTTCTGCAAGCAAAAAAGCCAGGGAAGCAATAGATAAAATTTCCTGGAAATGACCTATTTGCCCAAACACTTACCAGTGACTTATGTTATGTTTTTTTTGTCTACATAATAACTAACGTGCTACCTTTTCCAAGTGCTTTAGTACTGCCTCTTCTCAGAATTCTTCACCTCTGATGTTGTTTTAAGTCTAAATGGCCAACAGGTTGATAAAGCCAGGCTGCAGCAAGGACTGACTCTATGGGAACCAGTAGTAGCTTCAGATGCTGAAACTTGAATTCAAAGTGCATTTTAGATATTGGGTTTTGTATTATATTGAATTAGTGAGTTCATTTATGAGGAACAACTAAAAATAGTTGAGCCCCACGCAGACTTCATGGTATATGTGAGCAGCTCAGAGTGCTACATCACTGCCCGAAGTAGCACAGATGAGCTGTCACTATGCGACCTTTAATGTGGAGTTTGGCAAATGCTGCCATGAGACATTTTCTGGTTTTGCTGTGACTAAAATGTGTGTGCCAGGGCTCAACAACCTGACCATCCTGTCTGCTGTGAGGGAAGGCAAATGAGATAGATTTATTCTAAGGCCAAGGGAAGTAGTAAAGCAATGTGTCAATTTGGTTTCCTGTCAGGCCCTATAGATGTGCTGTAGGGGATAGGCTGCTGTTCAGGGAGGTTGGAGGTGGCATATATGGTCCTTATGAGAGGAGGACTGAGGAGGATGGCTACACAGATGTATCTAGGGCAATTCATAAAATTGCAGTCTGCTGATCTAGTCGACAACATCTTATAGGAAACCTCTTCTGTGAAGTCTGTCCTTCTAGGACTTGAAAAGCAGAAGGAAGCAACAATATATTGATAGCATATCTCCTCAAATTGTTCTACAGCAAAGCACACCAGACTCCTGGACCTTATTTGAACAAAATCCTTAACTGGGGGGAGCCATGCATGTTGAATACAGTGTCCCTAGGGAGTGGGCAGCTGGTGGAGCTGTACTGCTGCCCAAAAGCCAGGTAAGGGCATGGTCTGCTCTATGACTAGAGAGGAAGAGAAGGAGAGGGTTCATAGTTGGCCAGACATGTAGCCTCATTTCATTGCATGTAACATGGCCCAGACCAGCCACTCCAGCTCATTTGCAAAATCAAAATATGGTTCGTGAGCATATTTTCAGTACTACTGTGATTAATTCTTCTGATTAATTAGCTGAATTGCAAAAATTCCTTTATAACAATGGGACTGTGAAGGAAAAGGAGTTTTGTTACTTGCTCTTCAATACATTTTTTATTCTTGCTATCAGGAAATCACATACAGGAACAATGGAAGAAGTCTGCATGGCTTTTCACAACACTGGAAGATAAGTTCCCAGAAGACAGGCTTTAATGAGCATCTGCAATATAATGTAAGGTATGGGATGGCATTTCCATTGTTGAGGAGTGACGTCCCTGACTAGCCCAACTTATTTCTGCCTTTACATCA
>VZTL01090972.1:0-16332 GCA_013400535.1 Scopus umbretta
AAAAAAAATCAAAATAATTATTTACCAGTATTCCTTTGGTGTTTCCTTACTGCCATAGCTGAGCGATATATTTTTTTCAGCAAATCGTGTAGTTGCCAAAATATTCCTTTTCAGGAGGAGAGGAGGCATTGCAACAGCTTGCAGCCATGGGGAATAGTTCAGTCTTCAGCAATAAGAAGTGTGATTCAGGGATGGCTAAACAATTTATTTGGGCCATTACAGAAGGAAGTGGTTTGTTCTAGTATTTTCTAAATGAAATGGTTCCCCTCTCTTTTTTCAAACAGTGCTGACATAACTTTTCTGGTTAAAAAAATTTAGCAGTGTCTTAATTTTGGTAACCAAACTTCTTTTCTTTTGAGCAAAAAAAATAATTTGGGGCAAGTCAGATTTTTTTTTGAGTTTTTCAGCTTGGTCTCTCAGCTGAACAATTCATTATTCGGCAGCACTGCTCATTTCATCCCCACCTCCCTGCCGGAGGGCTTCTCTGCTCTTCCGAAGGCTTGCTGGAGTGGGACAACACAGGCAGCAGACAAAAGACACAGCCCTTGCTCTGAACTGAAAAAGCAGAAATAGCTGTTTCTAAAAAAATAAGTTGCGGAATGGTGGAAAGCAGGGGCTGGAATGCAGCAGCACTCCTGGGCTGGTTATGCGCCTGTGATTTATGTCTCCCCGCAGCAGGAGAGCTTTCCACCCCTATTTACCCAGCTGCTCGGGAAGAGTGAAGTGCATTTGCAGCGGTTAGGCTTGCCCCAGACAGTGGCTTGTGCGGTTCGTACCGGCAGAGTGGTTGCATCTGTCGCAGCACAGGGGATGCTGAGCCCACGGAGTCAGGACTGGCCACTGACACCGTTTGACACTGGTAGATCCTGCAGCTCCGTTGCCCTAATTCCTGAGCTGTCGGGTCGTCCTAAACCTTGTGCTGGACACAGCAGGAGCAGAAGGCGCAGCTCTCTGCACTTCAGCAGAAGGAGCTGTGGGGTGTTTCTCACGCCATTTACTCCCCGCTGGTATTGGGCATGAGCACAGGCTGATCAGCTCTTTCTTCTTCCTGTTCGATGATCAAAATATTTACAGCTCAGTGAGTGGGACTGGCAGCAGCCCCAAAACTTTGCTCTTGATAGTAAATGTCACATTTAATATTAATGATGTGGGCTACTCAAGTCACACTTGGATGAGTTATTAACCATTGGGAATGACATCTATAATAGGAAACTCCTAAAATGTGAGCTGCCTTATAAGTGCACATAAGTTCTTTTTTTATAAAAATATAGAAATCTAAGCAATTCACTAAAAATATATGGATGCTGTTCATTGTTACATGGCCAGGAGAACCCATCTGCTGAACAGGCTGGTTTATTATTCACCTTAGCCGTGCATAAAACGATGCCCTGCAGGGGAACAGGGCAGTTATTTCATCACCCTCAGCAAACAGAGCACAGAGCAACACTGTGCTGTGTCACCGGAGACGGGCCCTTGCTGCTGCCAGAGCCCACCAGCTCTGCTCCCTTGCGTGCGGTTCCCACTCCACTGTTTGGTGAGACAGGATGCCAGAGGCTGATGCCTCTCCGCCACAACAGCGTTGGGGTCTTGGATTTTCTTTTGATTGTGCGCTGAAATTAAAATAAGTGACTTTTGGAGGATCCAGACCAGCACTAATATACTATGAATGAGTGGGGTTCTGTGTTTTCACACCACTAAGAAAGAGTAGGGTAAGTAGTACAGTGAATTTGTTGTTAGTGGTCTGCTGGGACTTACCATGAAAGAGATTCTGTACGTTACCAATATTATGGGAGACAAGAAATGAATATAAAGTTACACAGAATGTCAACATTTATAGCTTGTCATAAATGGGTTTCTTATTACTGGGATATACATTCTCTTCTTGGGTATATTGGTGCAAACGCTGAGTATTCATAGAAATTCAGTAATTTGGTCAAACCATACTATCAACTTCATCAACTGCTGTGTTGATCAAGTCACTGAATTTTATACGAATATTCCACATCCCACTGGGTGATGCTCATGTTACCGAGATGAGCAGTTACTCAGGCTCGACTGCAGTAAAACTGGTTGCTCATGGATCCCACAAATCCATTTTAGGTACTGGTTTTCCAAGGCTCTCAAAACCAAACAGGAAGGCTCTGTAGGGAACTGTGTTGCTTGGACTGGGGAGGAGCATTGCACACTGGGAACGGCAGCTTTAGTAGAAAAGGGATTGAAAATGTGGTCAGACACAAACTGCTATATTTTATGGGTTTTTGCATCACCCTCAGCCAGCTAGCAAATTTCCAAGGTAAATACATCTACCGTGCATTATAGCTAGGTTGAAAAAACCTAAGGAAAGTACATTATTGCATTATTCTTCCTGCTTGACTTCCAAAATAGAAGTATGGATTTCAAGATGAAGGGTGGAAATGCAGGTAGTCGTAGGGGAAGCTGCAGCTTCTTATCCACAGTGCAAGAAGTAGCTATTCCTCTCCCCGTGCTTCTAAAGCTGTCAGAGCTCACTTTGCTCCGCTTCTCATTGCTTCTCTGGTAAACAAAAATGCTAACCCACAGCAGAGGTGACCAAAGCCAGTCCAAACTCACTCCCCCATGCAACCCAGAGACCCCTGGCAGCTCCTCTGGTGAGCCTTGCACTGTTGATACAGCTGTGGTTTCTTTTACCTCAGGTAAAAGAAATAGTAATTATTTGCATTTTTTACCTCCATAGTGTCTCTTGGCATGTTACAGACTTGCTGTGTGCCAAAGCCAGCCCTGATTCATACCTTCACCTAAGCCAAGAAAAGCCAACCTTTTTGAGCAGTAGCTATTAACCTTCTTTTACAGATGAGTAAACTGTGTCCAAAGAAAATAAATGATTTACCCAAGGTCACAGAACAAATCCAAAATGCCATAATTAGGAAAGGGACCCAGATTGCCTAATTCCCCTTCCTGTGCTTTAACAGCATGTGTTATTTTTCCTCCTCGCTGTGACTTACTCTCCCTTGGGCACTCTGTCATCCATCCCACCCCACCACCCCACCCCACCCCTCGACCCCTTTCTCATTTGGTACTGATCCTACTTCTTCATTTCTGACTCAGCAATGCCACGGTACACACCAAAGCAGACAGTCTCAATGTAACATCATGTCTGGCAAAGTAAGATTTGCATTTGACTCTTTAGCAGTCTAAATGCAAATTACACGGTTGTGTTGAGGCATAGATTTATACTAATTTGTGCTCTGTTTTGCTTTGGTAAGAGCTACCTGAGAGACTACAGCTTTTTTTAACCCTTAATAATGACGGGGTTTTAAAAGCTTGTTCTGTAAAGTAGTGGAACTGATTGTTTCATCAACCTAAATTGTGGCTGAGATAAGTTTGGTCTATGGACACACTGAAGTCTCAATCTCATGCACTTCCAGTCTCCTGGTCAATGTGGGGATAACTCGGATTATCCTGATGGCCTTGCAAAGGGCCCTTTTGCCTGTAATCAAGTTTGAAAGTGTCAAGAGCAGGTACTGCACCATGATCATCAGCAGTATCTGAGTTAACTTTAACTCCTTGGTGCATTAGCTGGAGGAGGCTTTTCACAGGACAAAATGCATACATTTATTGGCAGAGTTTGCAGGTAGATGTATTGCATTCCCTTGGATCATTAACAATCAAGAAAGAAAGTACATTAACAAACCACAAAAAGATCTCTAGTATTTTTTGCAGAAACAAATCAGAAGTGAATTTAACGTGCAAGAAAGGGAACACTCAAATTACAACCTGGATATCCTGAAGGTCTTATGAGAACCATAGAGATCCACCCCCAATTAGATAAAGGAGCAACCACCAAGCTTAGCAGTTAATTTCCTGCAGAGGAAAACAAATGAGGATAAAAATATCACAAAAAGTAACTGTAAGGGGCAATCAGCATGAACCAGGTATGCTGTGAGATCTTCTGGAAAGTCCCTGTCCAGGTTCAGCCAGAGGGCAAGGGGCTGTATTTCCAGCATCACAGTTAACACATTTTTCTCAGCAATTCAAAAGCTTCTAGTGAGAAGATTTAAAATGACTACAATAGTATTAAAAGACTGTTCTTTCTCCCTGTCTCTGCACCTTGCATTCAATGAGAGGAGCTTCTTGACCTGCAGACCTCTCACGCTCCAAGGCACAGCAAAGTGGGGGTATTTTCCTTTAGCAAACATGGAGTGTGCAAAGCACGCTAAAGCTCCTGGGAAGGTGCTGAAGTGCCTGGCTGTCGTTTCTTGGGCTTCTGAGAGCCATCTCAGGGTATGTTGGGAATGACAATGACATCCTGAGAGCTGCCAAAAAATCACAAGGAACAGCTGGTAAAAATGCTCAAACCTCCCAGTGCCCTTAATATACTGTAAAAAAATCTGCTTCATTAAAACTGCACACAAGGTGGTCAGGAGACCCATTCCTAGATTTATGGGCTTTAATAATTGTTATTGCCATTCCCAAACATAAGAAATGTAAAGCATTTTAGGAACAAAAACTGCAATGAAGGAAATGCTTTAAGTCTTCAGGTTGTTGCTAATGTTTCAAAAAGACTAGAGCTTTTCTGGAATCCTGGAAAAAAAAAAAGCATCACAAAACGGCTTTATTTTCCATTTCTGGCCAGTCAGAGCAACAAGACAGCATGCCGTCCGAGCATTGTCACACACTGTAGCTGCTGCTCTAGTAGAGGAATGAAATATTCACACCTTTTGGCCGGGGTTTTTATTAAGATTGCAGGTGCCAACCTATGGCCATCTACTCCATTTAAGTAATGATGACCAAAGCCCAGTTTATTTCTCAAAGATTAGCAGCTTGCTGAGAATATTGAATAATCTGGAAACAGAACTGAAGGATCCTGCAGCAAGTCCCTTGCTCCCAGGGAAGCCCCTGAGGCCAGGATTGATGCTGTCATTTACAGGATTAAAATCCCAGTGTGTCCCAGTGCAGAGGTGGCTGAATTCCAGTGGGGAGAAAGTGATTCAAACCCAAGGACACATGGCCTTGACAGCAGGATGGAAACTATCTGGCTTAAAGTTGCTGGGAAATCATCATCAGCTATTATTATGGGATCCTGACATCTCACAGTGAAGCAGCACTAAATTATTTTGCACTGCTGGTTTTTGTAAGTTCATAAGCACCTATTGCTGGAGTGCCAGGGACATGGGGGGTCTCAGAGAAGGTCTAAGCCCTTCGCTGGTGGCTTTGCTTGGGCATTGCAGCTCAGTGTGCAAGCGCGCGTGTGTGTGCAGATGTGTTAAGGGAGTGGTTTACTGCAGATGGGGTAACATGTGCTTCTGTACATGTGAAAGATCCTTATACCCATTCTGCTCATTATCTTTGTGCAAATTTGATTTTGTGTTCAAAGTATTAAGGTTAGCAGCCGAGACCTCTTGTATCTGCATCCTTGTCCCTCTCACCGTCACATTTCCATTCTCTAGTGCCTTCAGTGGTCACTTAAAAAAAAACAGTTACACAGGCTTTTTCTGAAGAGCCACCCTGCTCCTCGCACCCTCCCATGCCCCAGGACTAAAGCTCAGCAGCACTGTCACATCGTTTCCCTTGATGCAAGGCTTGCTCCAACACGACGAAGCAGGGATTAGGGCTTGGACTGGTTCCTCTAGTCCCACATATGTGCTCCAGCCCTTAGGGTACAGCAACACCTTCTCTTCCTCCTTTTTTTCCTATGGGAAAGGGCTGCCCTGGTGTAGGTGTCCGTCTCCTCAAAGTTCCTGTCTGCCTTTTACGGTGATGTTCAGCTCTGCCCCAGCCCAAGGTTTCTTTTCATCCATTAGGCTGATCTCTAGTCAGGTCTGTGATCCCATTTCTCAGGCATTTACCTCTTTGCCTATGTAATGCGGGAGATGTACAGCCCAGGACTGAGGTTTCTGCAAGGGCAGCCAGGTAGGACACTGCTGAGCTCAGGGTCCCTGCAGGGGGGTTAGCTCGGATTTGGGAGCTGTTGGCTTCAACAAGAGGTAGGTGCCAAGGCACGCGTTAGAGCCTGACTACCTTTGCGGAGCTGGCCCTCCGCCGCCTCGCTGCACCTCTTTAATTCAAGTGGTGACTCACAACCTGGAACTATTAGGTAGATGGCATATGCAGCTAGTGAGTGGTATTTTTCAGTGCTCATTTTACTTATTATATTATATTTTGATTTATAATTATATATACAGTGCATTCCTCTCCTGGGCTCCAGGCATCCTTGCCAAAATTAAAAAGTACAGTTAGCAAAACTAAAGCCAGCAGATGCTCAGAGCTCTCAGTGAAAAATCAGCCAGAGCAACTCTTTTTTCTACCAGTTCTTCATATATTTTCTGTTCTCCCTGCACTTCCCTTCCCATGGACCTCAGGATGATGAGAGCAGCCTCTGGATCAACCTCTTGGCCCCACAACAGCAATGCAGACAGCAACAAAACCGCTCCAACCCATTCTTCAAATCAGGAGCAGCATTTGATGTTACTCCCAAGTCTTCCAAATTCATTTACTTTGTACTCCTGGGAGTTTCTAATGCTGGGAGAAGAGGCTGTGTAATTATTAGGTGGGATTTGCAAGTGCCCATGAGAGGGGATGCAGTGAAGCATCACCTCTCAGTCTCTGGAAGCTTTTCTTGTTCAAGGAAATTCAGTTTGCTGTGAAGAGGATCGGGGACCTAGGGTGGGATTTCTGGAAAGATGAGGAGGAGCAAGTTGTGTACAAGGTGTCTTACACTGATGTGTCTATTTAAACAGCACAAGTTATACTAACTCCAGAATTGGTGCTCTCTCCTTTCCTGGGGCAATGGCTGGGGTCAGTACTACCATAAGAGATGAAGGCAGTAACTCAAAAGCTGTCTTTACAGTCATCTGTGAAAGAGTCAGCTCAAAGGGTTTTGCTGGCAAGGACTGTGCAGCCAACACCAACAAATCATCCCCTAAAAAGTCCTCTGTGAGATTTTTAGGCAAGGTGAGATAATATTTACAGATTTGTCTCTACAAACTATGACTGACATCTGGCAGGATGGCATCCAAAGAGCCAGTTGGAGGGTTGTTAAACCTGCCAGCAAAAAAAGAGCACAATTTCATAATTATTTCAGGCTTCCCTTGGAGATCAAAGAGCAAAGCTGATACAGGCCTGGTAGGGAATTGTCTAGATTTAGCGCAAGGCAAGAAGAGACTAACACAGTGATTACTGCTGGAAATGACTGATGGAACACCACCTATGGAGCCAGCAGCTGATTGAGGAAAAAAAATCCTTGCCTTTTCCTATTACTGAAGTAAAAAGGAGACACAGGCCAGCCAGGAGAGTGGGCTTTCATGGGAATTCTACAGCAGGGATGAGTGTGGAGCTCTAGCATGAACCCAGTAGGTCTGTCACAGTGCGGTGTCACACATCTGGGTATAAGGCTGATGAGTTTGATGGGTAAGATGCTTATTTGGATGAAACTTGAAAATTTCATTGAAATTCCTGCATCTCCCCAAAGGCTGCTTGTAAAAATCCTATTTTTCATCAGCAAATACAGTAAGAAAGGTTGATACGCACTGGGTGTCACCCCAGGAGCTGCAGCTCTAGATATGTTCATGATTGTGTCTTGTCCCTGTGGAAGGATATCAAACCACCCAAAGGCAGAGGAAGTCCAAGCAGGGAATGGGCCAGATCTCCTTAAGGCACAGGTGGTAGAGTGGGGAGGCGCAGGAAATAGCTTTCTTGTCTGAAATAATTTTTAATACTTTGAAAGTTCTTCCTCCCCAAATTGTGCAACCATTTTCCCCAAAAAATCCTATGTTTTGGGTCTGAGTATTCAAGATATTTTATTTCAGTAATTTCAGAGCAGGATACTTCAAAAACCTCCTTCATTTATTTAAGATTAATTAACCAAACTATGGAAAGAAGGCCTTTTGAGCTCAAAAGAGAGCTTTTCATTAAATGTTATTGAAAGGGAACATTCTGAACATGCAAAAATATGCATATATTTTTAAACAGATGCTAGGAACCCAACTCTTGTTCCCAGAATGTTTCCATTTTGATAAATGATTGTATTGTCACAAATATTGCTGTAATATTTCTGACCTGGCGAAGTTCAGAGCAATCACACTGATTGACCAGAGTTTTGTATGGCAGAGAAGGATAAAAATTAGGCTGGAGCTAAAGGTTGAACTGAAGACATGCTATTGTGTAACTCTGGGTGAAAAATCACACAGGTTTAAGGGCATAATGTATTCTCAATGTTAATCACACTTGATTGTATGCAAATAGCTATTCCCCTTCTACCATGTGTCTTGGTGCTGAGAGCCTCTAGGGACAAATTCCTGCCACTGGCTGTGCACATAGGGCCCTTCTGGATCTAGGTTTGGGGAATGCCTGAGCAGGGATGAGGTGGTGGAGCAGGTACCACCTGGTCGGGACTGGGTGGTTTCCCAAGTGAAACGCAGAGTGCAGTGTGCTGTCCTTGTACTGCCAGGCAGACACTGCTCCTAAAAACAAAATCACATGTTGGGGCAAGTAGAGGGGAAGATCTGGCTGCTTCTGCCTCTTCTCTGCTCACCCTCAACATAAGTAGACCAGTATAATCCCAAAGACTGGCAGCACCTCGCCATGTTAAATGCATTCAGAGAAAGCCACTGTCACTGTTTTTTTGTAGTCCAGGAATATTTATCCTGAAGCTGGCTGCTTGAGGAATAAGGTTGGTGCATGGGCCAGACAACACCCAGCAAAGTTGAGTGCTGTAAGAGGCTTGTCCCTCTTATTCTAAAGTTTGTGCTTCAGCCACAATTTCTCTTCTCACAAATATACTGCTGGTTACTGGGAGGTCAGACTTGCCACGGGTCCAGGGTAGCATTCACGCACTTGGTCCTAGGGAGAGTTTTGCTTTCTCTGGGACAGATTTAGGCTCTTGTTTAATAAGCACAATTAAAGCTGCAGTTTTGGCGTGTTGATGAAGCTTCCAGATGGCTACTTGTGTTTCTTGAAGGCAAAGAGAAACTCAGCAGCTGGTAGTATCAAAATCCAATAAAGAACAATACCTCTGGCTCTGGGACCACCTGATTCCTGGAGATCTGCTTTTACTATCTCACTTTAAAAAGTAGATGTTGCCTTTGTTGTGATATAATGGCTTAAGAATTTATCCATATAACAACTGAGACAGGAATATAAGAGGATTATAATAATTTCTCTGGCCTCTGTGGAAGGATGTCATTTCTGCTTTGGTTAGTTCACTGATAACTGGACTCTTCAGTTATCGCCTGCAATCAGGCAAGCAATTGCATTCCTGGTGCAGGCTGCCGGAACAGACAGTGATCTATCTGATCCATGCAGTGAAATGATAATCCATCCAGTTATGATAGTTAAGGGAATCCAGGGAGTTATTTGTTGCAATGTTGCAATGCCCTGGTGGCTCCCAAGCTCTTTCCATCCCTTGCCTGAACGCTAGGCGAAGGCAGCTCCGTTGGGCACCAGCAGAGCTTGACCTAGGCTCCTTGCCTGTCTGGAATGTCTATGCCCTGCAGACACACTTAAAGTTTGCTCTGCTATTTTATGCTGTTTTAAAATGAGTTTTAGGCACCCAGGGAATTAACAGTGCTGCTGCCCAGTAAAGTTGGTTTGTGAAACTGTTTTCTAGTTTTCTTTGTTCAAGGTTTTTTTGAGCAGACTGGAAAACTAAATGGATACAATTTGATTGATACTGATAAGAAAAAGCATTTCTAAGAATTCTGCTGATATAAAGCACCCTGCCAGCAGTGACTTAAATACCACCTTGCTGAGATTTCTATTAATTGGAAATTTGCATTACCTCAGTTCTATAAAATTAAAACCCAGCATTGGCTTTGTTTACAGGATGGTTGGCTCTTGGTCATGGGAGATTTTGGAAAGGGGGCAGAACGCATCAGGGACGTGGCATCTGCTCGAGAAGGTAGTGGCCACCTACCAGGAATGAAACCACCATGAGATGCTCTAGCTGACAGTCCCAGTTTTTCACAGCAGTAGGCTCTAAGGTGGAGACAAAGCCCTGGCTGTTAAATCCATTCACAGAGACATGATTGAGTACCTGCATGTCAGAGAGCTTCTGGCTGCAGACATCAGTGGAGAGAGCTGTAACTGACCACACACTTCATGGCATCTTCTGGACTTTGGCTAAAAGTAATAATAATGTTATTCTCCCCAAATGCTGTGTGCTCAGGTTCATGCCAGTCTGACTGCACTCACACCAGACCCCCTCCAAACACCAGCCCTGCAGCCCACCTCCCTCCACTCCAAAGAGGATCTGCAGGGTATTCTCAGATACGCACTGACCACTGTGAGAGCCACAGGGACCTATGGAAAGAGGCACTACTTCATATGGCTGAAGCTTCCATAATTACTGAGCTGCAAAGTTAATTAATTCCTTAATTATATTGAAACAGTGATCAGAGTTTTTAAAAATTCGCCTTGATGCCTCAAATCCAGCCCTGGCCATGGCACAGCCCTACTGAAGCACAGTGAGATGCTAGGGGAGGTCCTGGGCTCACAGGGCAGGACATTGGTGGTGGCGGGTGCCTTGAGGGCTGCAGGGCAATTTCCCCCTTCCCTGCTATGGGCACACACCACAGCAGGAGCTGGGATTAACAGGGCCTGGGTTCCTTAGTCCTGATGTGACAGCAGCACCATGTAGGGAATTTTGCAGCAACCAGAGCCATGGACCAGCCATCAAGAAAAGGTTCAGCTTGAACTTTGTTGAAGACCTGCCAGGTCCACATCATGAAGCAACACAGATCTCCATCCAGGATACATGGACTTAGCTTAGGAAGCATGAGATTTTCCTTTTTAACACTCAGTATCAACCTCTATCCCTTTTGCTTAGCCATAAGGACACATGCATTTCATGTGTTTGCACCCAGCAGCAGCCAGAATGGTGCTGATGGCACTCGCCTGAAGCAGGGATCTTTGGAAAATCAGGGTCCTTCCATCCTCTGTTACTTCAACAACACTTACTCTGGTTTTGGGCAATACAGAAAACCGGTGGACATTGTCAAGCTGTGTTGCTGGCCAAGTCTTTTCCTGGCCCATGTGAATTGGGATAAGCTTCCCACCTCACCCCACACTGACCAGACCATTCTCACAGGGCATTTGTCCCCCTTGGCCCTGTGCTTGCTGCTGGCCTGCCTGTCCTCTTGGTCCTGAGGAGCCAACCTTCCCTCATCTAGCTATTTTACTGCTAGTGTCAACATGAATAAACTATATTCTTTTTCAGCTACCTATAACTTTTGACAGCTACAGTGATGTAAATAAAGCAGCTAACGCAGATGCTGATATTAATTCCCATGACCCAGTTGCACTTCACTAATAATATCTGGGTTACCAGCCAGGCAAGACAAGAACACAAAACATTTAGCCTGTCTCAGTCTGTTACACCAAAAAAGCAAGCATTTGAAGACATTAATTTCCAGAGCTACACCTCAGAGTGCCCTCCATTAGGAAAAGGCATAAGGAAGGTCTGAAAAGGTCACAGGAATCCGTGTTTAGTGATGGTTAGCAGTTAAGCTATGTTGGCCACACATGGGGTGATACCAGCACCTCTTGCAATGCTGCAGATGTGCTGTGACATCCTCAGGTCAGGTCTTGTCCTGTCCAAGACTGGGCATGCATTGCACAGGCAGACTGCCATGGCAGTCAGAGGTGTGCTGTTTGCAGGATTGTGAGTTGTGTTGTGGTTTTTAAAGCAATATTTAAGATATTAGCTAGCAATATTAAGATTTTAGGATAATCACCCGTATAGCCCTTTCCAGCTGCAGCTTGCATGCCCTTGCTCCTCCCGTTGGTTTCTGCCCAGGAGCTTCATTGACATTCAGCTTTTTCTGGAGAAATTCAACAACTGGCAAGTGTGAATAGTGTGAAAAAGCATTAGGGGAGAAACATGAATGTTGTCATCCAACCTTATGCAGCTGAAACAAAATGGCTGGGCCATTCAAATCTGCCTTGACAGCCATGGCACAGCCTGACACAGCTGTTCAGCTCTCCAGTCCGTGTGGGTGCTCTGAAGGTTCACGCTGATCTTCAGCAAAAACGGTCCATAGAGGTGCCAGGGGCTGTTGCAACCCAGCTGGTTTTCGCTAGCTGTAGGTGTAATATTCTTCTTTAGAGACTTGCAAAGCCCCTCCAGAAAGGCCAGGCTCAGGGCCTGGCTGATCACTACCATTTTTATTTATCCTCACAGCTGTGCAATGGAAATATGTAAGTGCATGAGCAACTAGTCTTCAGCCTCAGCACAGCTATTTGCAAGAGCAGAGTTATTGCCATATGTACGTGGTCATGGATTTGGGCTCTCGGTGATAAAGAATTAGTAGGACAACTCTTCTGACAAAGAACTTGCCTTGAATTTACTGAGAACAAGCTGATTGAAGACAGGGAGGCAGCCTTCAGTGTGTGTATGGTACAGGTGTGCTGTTTGTGTTTTCTGTGATAACACAACCATGTGGCTTTGGAGAGGCAGAACTGTGCTGCTCGCACCAGGCTTGGAGGCTTAATTAAGCTTCTAGTGTTCTGTAAAGTTCATTTCACTGTTCGGTGGAGGACAGTTTAGGATAAGCATAATAGGATTACTGCTGCTATATACAGCCACGTAAGCCAGGAAGTCCTCGTAATGGGCCTTTACCCAGTAGGAAAATCTTTTCAGAGGATGCTTTTTATAAACTGCACAGTTACGCACGCTATGAGTGTTCGGGGAAAGGTATCCTTCCTGACGTAGGTTTGCAGGAACCAGCCCAGGTAACCACTTTGGAATAGCACGCGTTTTGCCGTTCCAGGTGCACTGAGGTTTGCCACTAACAGTGCCAGTCATGTATTTGCTGTCCTGTGGAACAGCCTTGCCTTGTAAGTGCTTCCCCTGATACTAATCCTGGACTAAAGTCCAGGTGCCTTCAGGCAGGTAAGCCCCGGCAAACCTCGCCTGCCCAGACTGGCGTGGCACCGTGGCACCGCGGAGCGCAGCTGCCCAGCAGCTGGGGGAGGTGGATGTCTGCCACCCTGCAGGAATTAGGAGATTCAGCAAGTCACAAGGCAAGAGTGGGGTTATGTTTGTGTGTGAATGGCTAATTCCTCACACGTCTTATGAGGAGCAGAGACAAGACTCCTGGGCTACTGCCTATGAGAGCCAGAGCCCTGCTGGTCCCTCGGGAGGGGAGCCAGGCTGAATCTGACGCTTTGTCACTAACCGGGAACAGCTACAAACCCTGGTAGTTATTAGCGGCGCATGGAGGAGCAAGCTGCACTGAAAACAAGATGGATTTTTAAAAGCGTCCAGTCCTGACCTCTCACTCAGGGTGTCCCAATTGCTCTTAAAAGAACTGCCACCTGGGACACCCATCTGCTCAGCCACACAGGCTCGGCAGCTCAGCGGCCCCAGCCGCCGGCCGAGCTGCAGCAAGGTGGGCTCTGCATACCGAGAGCCTCCCGTGGCTCTGCAGCCCCGTGTCACGGTCCAGCCACCCATCCTGCTCAGGAGCTGCTGCGCCTGTGGCGCTGATGCACACAGAGAGGGCTCTTCCCCTGCACCAACATACTCCGGCAGCACCAAACTGAAGGAGATGTGCCAGCAGGCACCCTTAGGTCCTGCTGTAAGCAAGGGGCCTCTTCTTCACACTGGCTCTAGTCACTACAGCATTTTAACACTGTATTATGCATTTTTTTAATGCAGAGGTGATCAGTGCTTCAGTGAGTTTTTAGAGGAGGAGGCAGTTGGCAGAAATGTCAGGGACACCTTGATTACCAGGGGACATCAGCTGGCTGGGTGACACGCAGTGCGGCGGGGCAGGGAGCGAGGCTGCGGGGTGGCAGCGGCAGCAGGATGGTGCAGGGGAGCTGGGAGCATCGCGGGATCACAGCCTGGCCTTGGCCACAGAACAGGCGCACCCCGTGAGCACTGACCTGAGAGGCACGATGCTGAGCATACAGAGAAGTGCCAGCTGCTTTCGGGGCAGCAGGTACTTCTTGGGCTCCCCTGGCTCTGGAGAGCAGCATCCCTCTCTGATACTTTCACATCACCCCGAGAAGCAGAGGCAGAGCTCAGCTGCAAGCAAATAATCCTGCTAATGCTGTTCCCAACAAGGCCGATTCAGGCTCATTTCCTTATCTTTGCCTGTTCTGCACAGCAGCAGGTAATTCATAGATAAAACAATCAGTGCTTATACACACATGGAGACGCTCAGGAGCTATTCTTAATCTTTCCAAATCCCTTAATATACCTTATGTATACAGTTTGGAACTTGTAGATTTCGCGTGATAGATTCATTTCACACACTATCTCAATGGAAAATGACATTAATAACTAAATTCTTATTTTTTTTAGCCTTGGCTTAGCTCCTGCAGAGCACTGAACTGTGGTAAATCTGTCCAGGGCAGAGCAGCAATGCAGTCAGACCAAGTTCTCCAATTGTGTCTGGTGTTATTGCCTGGATTATGTAAAACCCAAGCTGTGGTACAGCCATAGGAGAATTTGGCCAAATTACTGCAGCTTGAGCATATGTTATAACCAATCAGCTGGAATGATTGTATTTATTTTTCACAACTCCCCCAAAATGGAGAAAATGGATGAGAATTGAGTGGGTCATGCAGATTGACAGGGGAAACTGGTATGACAGTTTGAAACAGATGACTCAGGTTTTTTGCTTCATGGTTTTCTGCATGCACCCCCAGGAATTTCCAAGAGATTTCTCCAGTAAGAGCAGGCAGGCAAAAATACAGAATTTCCTTGCTAGCCAAGCCATAGTGAAACTGGGCACATGTGCTCATGTCCCTGAGCTGTCCTCTCCTCCCCAACACTTGTGCTCTCACCTTGACCAGCTGGTGTTTTTAAGAAGCACGTACAGTGCTCACACGTGGAGCACGCCATATGTTTGGCAGCCCCAGGAGCTGTGTCATTTGGCGCTCTCGCCGAGCAGCGCCCGGCCTGGCTCGGGAAGCAGATGTCTCATCCCAGCCTCGGGACCCGCGCCGTACCACCATGCCTGTAGGCATCGCTGAGCACCCGCTTCTTTGTGCTACCCAAACTCCACCATGGTGTGAACTGGGAGCTTCTCTGCACACAAATGTTACCCCATGGCAGCCAGAGGTGTGAATTAGGGGCACCCTTTGCTTTGCACGGATGGCACAGGTGGGCCTTCAGTTTGCAGAGCAGCTCAGATTGCTTTCAGAGCTACCTTGCAAGTGGTAGCCAGCATGAGCAATGCAGACTGGCTCCTGTGCACCAAGCCTGCTGCTTCAGTGACAGCACCTGCACCCTCCAGCACGGAGGTGTCTAGCAAATTGTCTGGGCTCCCCTTTCCTCACGGGGACAGCAACATTGGCTTATCTTGCAGAGCCCTGGGGAAACTTCTTGCATGAGTGCTCGTGAGACAGCCTCACACCACAGCCACAGAGGCCGGGTGTGCTTGGGTGCAGGTGTTTTGCATCTCCAGTTGCGATGCTGTGACTGTACCGTGAAGCATAGAGCCTTCTATACCTTCTATACCTTCAAAGGCTATAGAGCCCTTGCCTTCAGAGGAAAAAATATTTCCACTGCATAAATCAAGCTATGGCCAACCCAGGCTATTGTTTTGTCTATGTTTTTATGTGCCTTTCAATATACATGTCAGCTCTGCCATGTCCCATCTGTTAGAAAATACCCCGGTTTACATATTACCTCATTAGTCTTACTGTCTATCCAACATATTTTCCATCCTGCAGGCTCCTCACTCCTTTTACATCACTGTGATTAAATAATTTGCTTAGGCCATTAGCAATGAGGCTTAGTGTTTTTATGCTTCTGGCTCCGTAGGAGATGATGTGGGAGAGGGCTGAGGAGGGGGAATTTGTTGACTTTTAAGTTGCAAGCTGGGGATGTCGGAATAGAGCGGCACAAGGAACATATATTTTACAGTGCCACTGTCGCAAAGCAACACAGCAAAGTGGTGGCTTTGTGTCAAGAAACACTGTGCAGAGCAGTTTCTGTGTTTATTTTTTGGAGCAGACTGAACTAGGAAAAGAAAAAGCCCAGAAACCTCCCCCAGCAAGCGGACACGCCTGGGTATTCTGAAGCCATTTCCCTTGAAAACACGGTTCAGGTCTCGCGACCCGCGCTGGTGGCACAGCTCCAAAGCAGGACGTGCACGAGGCACGCAGGATTAACCGCCGGCCTTAAAGCACGGGTTTTCCAAGGCTTGATTGTACTGCTGCCGCACCGCCCACTGGGGCTGCCATAATTAAGGCTCTGTCAACTTCCAGCAGCCGCCTGTACACGCTGTGATTTTAGTGGGGGTACAATTTAACCCAAAGCTCTTGCTTGGCAGCACGTTATTTTACAGGGTTACTTAAAAATATGTTTAAACCATTTCAAATTACAGATTGGCCAAAAAAAAA
>VZTL01091089.1:0-17956 GCA_013400535.1 Scopus umbretta
CATGGGTTTTAGGTTGTTGGTTTTCTTTTCCTGGTTCTCTTCCCCCATCCCACTGGGGCGGGGGGAGGGTGAGTGAGCAGCTGTGTGGTGCTTGGTTGCCGATTGGGGTTAAACCACAACAATGGCTTTTCATTTTAACTCACTTATCAAACAAGAATGAAAACAGTCAAATAAGAATTCAGAGAGATGGTGCATGCATTAGGTAGGTAGCCAATGGGAAGGATGTTTTCATACAAGCAAATAACATTCCAGTCCCTTAATAATTTCTCACTGTTTTTCAAAAGAAGTTGAAAAAACCTATTGTTTACACAGATATACTTAAGAGAGTTTTGTATTTAAAATCTGAGATGAACCAGATATGATTTTCTTTAAAAAAAAAATCATTCTAATCAGAGTAGAATCAGAATTTCAAGATAAAAATAATTGGTAAACAACCAGTTTCAGGTTATAAGGTCCCAGCAAGAAATCACATACAAAAAGGATTATTTATGGGTGCAAGCCTAAAAAAAATACAGCAGTAATAATGTACTACTGAGAAGTAATGTTCATGGAGACTCATGCCCTAGGCATGTATAGTGAGGCACAAAGGACATCATTTTTCAAAAACAGTGGAAAGGCTGATGCTGGGTTTAGTGGGTCCAAGTTTCAGCAGCCCTTCCCATATACCTATTCTGCTTTACTCCCAGCTCCTTGGTGTGGTCCTCTCCCAGGCTGGCAGTGAAAGGAGCTCCCATCACAAAAAAAAAAAAAAAATAGTTCAAAGTTTGTGTTTGTGTGCATTGGCACTGAGAGGGCAGTTCAGAGCTGTTGATAAAACTGTTATTGTTACAGACATAGTTAATCATACAAAGGAAATTTTAATTGCCAAGGACTTGTACTTGAGACCTTTATTTAGTGGTCACAAGAGGACAAGAGTCATGACATTTAGCTTATATAATTTCACAATGAGAATGAAATATTTCACATGCCTTGAAAATTGCTACAGCTGACATCTGGAGAAGTAACAACAACAACAAAAAAAAATCCTGGAGCTTTCTTCCAAAATGTAACATCGCACACATCGTACATGTCCAACAAAACACTCAGACAGCACTCAGTCACTCAGTTGTGCCTCAGGATGTGTCTTTGCATTCTCTCAGTAACCTCTCTACTACTATTTACCAACTGTTTCTGAATTTGAAACTTTGACTAAATTGCCAGGACGGACAAGAATTGGGTATGTCTATCTCTTTATCATTTCTTACCTTTATTAAAATTATTTCACATACTTTTTATATTAAAAAAGTCTTTTGTGCTCTCAGTTCTGATATGTGCAGTCCAGTAAGAGTTTCCCTTTCTTTTTCACCATGAAACTACTCTGAAGGTCAGGATTAGTTCTCTCTAGCTGTATAAAAACATGATGAAATATGAAATTTCTTTATAGCAGAACATGCTTGGCTGATTGCAGAATTTTCTCTTTCAATGTAATCTTTACTTTTAAAATTGTTCTCAAAGCTCAAGTTGTATTTATTTAGTGTTTCCAGAACACAGGTTCCTAACTGAGTAATATGTCGTAATAGTAACAATGGTAATAGACCCGCTGTCCATGGAAATTAGTCAGAAATGAGTTCAAAGTAGGAAAAATGTCATTTATTTGCATAAAAGATGACTGGAATGTGTTAAGTATATAAATTCGAAAACATTCATGTGGCTAATTGTCCATTAGCACTAAATACTTAAAAATATTTACAGAAGAAAATTGCCCTTGAAGAAGAAATTAAATTAAATGAATTGCATTTTCTGTCAAGAAGACATATGGAGCTCTAAGGTTATAAAAGGCTTGTGGCTTGCAGTAGTGCTTGGACGTTGGCTAGTAGACTCTGAAGAAATCTTCTTGATGACAAACTCTGCAGAAACTTCATGTACAATTGCTAGCTGAACAAGAAGTCAGATGTAGCTGTGGCTAAAATCTAAGTTGCAATGCAATGTAAATGTTCCTGAAGTTTTTGGTTTAGCCCATCATGAATGAATTCATGACTCCAGCCCACAGATCACATACAAAGTGTGAAACATAACTGAAGTAAACTGGCAGCAACAAATGGTCAGAAAATGGGCAAGCAAAGAAAAGAAGCACTTCTTCTTCCTCTATATTTAGTAAAAGTAATAATTCTGTTTACAAAAGGAAATGTTTAACTGATATCTTTCTTTTACATTATTGTTGACATGAGATGTTACAGATTTTCTTCCATTACTCTCACACCGTAGACAGCCTCCTGTTATAAAAAACATAGATTCTTGAGGTCTCACAAATAACCTCTCTGATGCTACTCATCCACTTATTTGCTTTATATATCTTCTCTGTAATTTTAGATCCTCACAAGTTATCTTAGTTTGCATAAGACTGTCAGTGAACTAAGTAACATACAGACTGTTGTGAGGGGAAATGTTCAAAGCCATACAGCTGTGTTAACTTGAGTTGTAGCCCAGTTCCCTGACAAGACTGCCATCTTGAGTGAGTTTATGAATCCAGATAAAACTTCGCTGCTTACTTCTGCAATGATGAAAAATGTTCCGGGCATTAAGTACCAACTTGCATGGTGTAGAATATTAGTACTGGACTAGTTGCTAGAGGCATCACAGAGATACGTATTGCAAGCTGCTCAGACACGGACATCATTAAGGCTGTACATATACGTAACAGAGGTGGACAATGGCTATAAACAGCCTCTTCAGAATCTCCATCCTTAGCTATCTCCTTGGTGTAAAAATACAGAAACTGAAAGAGCAGAGTTAAATAGCTGTAGCAGAAAGTTAATATTCAGGATGACTGATTGCAAAATACTGATTTTTTTAAAATGTGTTTTTATATGATTGACATGCTCCACTTGGATATGAAATCCTGAAATGTTAGACACCACCACAGGCTCAGTAATGTCTTGCCTATCATAACGATTCTAAGACTGAATGCCTGTAAAAAACAAGACCCAGGTACTATGGCCCTGCATGACAGTGGCAGCAGAATAAAGTCACCACAGGAGGCAGTTCTGGCAATCCGGTGGAATTTTACAGGGGGATAACTTTTTACCCATTCTCTTTTTCCTACACAATCTTGCACGGAGTTACCAGAGAGAAATAAAGGTATTACAAATGCTATAAAAGTCTAAATGCTTTGGAGGCTGGGGCTGCCTCTCTCTAGCTGAACTCAGATTAGTTTTTTGAACTGGAGAAGAGTGCTGTGAATTTGGAGCTGCAGAAGCCTTCCCTCCAGGCAAGATTATGAGCATAATATTTTAGAGGAGTCAAGGTTTTATTATTACGAATGCTGACATATGAGGGCAATAAGCTGTCTGATCTAACAGCAATTTTGAATCTAAAGTTCAGAGCAGGAAAACTGAGGGGGAACAAAAGAATGAAGAGTTAAGCAAACAAGTGATGCACACAGAGAGTAAGTAGCATTTCCAGTTCTGAGGAAACAGACATCATCCTGTTGAAGTTATACAGAGCATGGAAAATAAGAGTAAGAGAAAGGGCAGGGAAGGGTGCAAAGCTAGCTTTACGTCACCAGCATGACTCCCGCTACTCTCAGGGAGTTGGAATTCAGCTGTCTCTGTTTCTGTTATCAGTCTGGAGGAGACATACAGAACTACTTACACTAAATTGGCACTTTCCTTTCTCCGTGCCACTTTAAACAATGGCAGCAAAGAGAGGAAATTTCATAGGATGCAGAGGAAGTTCCATCCTCTCCAATACTGGGAACATTTCTCACCGTTGCACATACAAAGCATGGATTGATCAAACCTATAAAAATCAGTGAGCACTAATAAAGAATTTCCAGCAGTTAAATGTTTGTTACACCACTGATAGGAGATAATCATTAGAATTTTATGCCTCTTTTTTGCAGGCCCTTTCTCTCATTTCAAAGACATCTCCTGTTCACTTCAGAATTTTATAAAAATGACTGAAACACCTCTACTGAATGTTCCTTCCTCAAACCAGAGTGAAAACAAGAGCAACTCAACTATTTGCCCAGATTTGAATGACTGGTGGGAAATAGTGTACTATATAGTACCCAAGTATATCAACACCATCTGCATTATTGGAATTCTTGGAAATGTATTTGTTCTCTTCATTTATTCACTGTACAAGGGCCCCGTGAAGATAGCTGAAATCTACCTTATGAACTTAGCTGTTGCTGATCTCATCTTCCTCACATGCCTCCCTTTCTGGGCAGAGAACATCAGGAATGAATTTAACTGGCCATTTGGCAATTTCCTTTGTCGTAGCACCTGCGCATCCATCAGCCTAAACATGTACACCAGCATCTACTTGCTAGTGGCAGTCAGCGTGGATCGCTATTTGTCTTTTGTTCATACCTTGAGCCACAGAGGGATACGGAGCAGAACTATGGCCAAAGGGATCTGCTTGCTCACCTGGTTCTTCAGCACCCTTCTCAGCACCCCAACCTTTATGTTTCGGACTGTGAAACACTTTACCCTGTGGAATATTTCAGCATGCACTTTAGACTTCCCCACCCCATCGTGGGTAATAGCTGAAAGCCTCGTATTCAATATAGTGGGGTTTGCATTGCCATCTACAGCAATCATCTCCCTTAATTTCTCTGTCATTCGCTCCCTACAAAAACAAGCAAGAGAACGAAGAGCACTTGGAACAAAGAGTTGCAAGGAGCAAAAAGACACAAAGGCTACCAGGTTGATCTTCACAGTGGTACTGATGTATCTTTTGTGCTGGACTCCTTACCATTTTTTTGTATTCCTTGATATATTATACCAGACAGAAGTGATCAAAGGCTGCTTCTGGGGGGAACTGCTCAACTTTGGTGAGCAGTTTAGTTATACTTTGGCTACCACCAACAGCTGCATTAACCCTGTGATTTACGTCTTTGTCGGGAAATATTTCAGGCAAAAGGCTTTAGAAGTTTTTTCACAGATTATTCCCTGTGGATTTCCTTTGAGCTGGGTGTTGTTCAAAGAAAAGTCTTCATATTTCAACATGTTTCCATTAAGGAGTAGTTTAACTTAATGGTTCTTCATTTTGATATTACAACTTATTTCAAATAGCATTAAAAATTAATATGAATTGCACTGATATGGCATTCACAGACTAAGCTAATTATTTATTAAAGTAAATTACTTGACTGCTTATTTGTCCTCAAGTTTGCTTTTCTTTTCTGTGTTATCCATCCAAATACATAACATGTGACACCAGATTTTTATACCAAATGATCTAACCTGTCTTATCAACCACCAATGATTTGAAAGAAAAACTCTTTGACAAGATACCAGAAGTCTGTTTTCTTTACAGAAAGCCATAAACTGGCTGAACATACCACTGCATTGTATCTGTGATGACAACTACCAATAACACTATACAGAAAATAATAACGTGTGTTATGGAGCAAATATTAACTTAATCTTCAGCTGATAGCTGCATATGAGCAACTATAGAATAGTTCCAGTTATTTTTAACAACATTTTAATTGGTTTGTACTTTCCTGGTAGCTTATGGAAAATCTGAATAATTTTTTACACATTTCAAATATGTTCAGTGAACAAATACTGTAGAAGACAATGAAGCACAAAGAAAGTGTACATAAGCTGCAAAAAAAGCCAAGCAACCCAGTATCAAAATCTGACTTTTTTTTTAATCCAGTAAAATGATACACAATTACTTATCAAGTAGGTAAAGATTCTTTTTATTTTTGATAGATGAAAATATCAGTGATGGTCATCGATACTGTATTACTTTGGAATATTTTTCAACTGAGGCAAATCCTTAGATACATATTTATATTTTTATGAATCAAAAATAATACACTGCATAACATCCCTTTTTACACCATAGTCTTGTTCTTTCTTACATTTACTTTGTATTTTGCCTCTTTCCTTGTTCATTTGGGGAAAAGAAAATATATAGTTCTGTGATTACAAATCCTTGCTGCTACCAGAACATAAACTCTGATAGTAGTAGTAGTAGTAGTAGTAATAACAACATAACAATAATACACCAGACAGGAGATAAGAAGAAGGAAACTTGTTTTCCATCACAGCCACAATTACAGAATAGCCTGAAGACAACTGAAATATCTGTTCCCATAACTACAAACATATGTGTATGTACAGACATGGAAGAAGACAGGAGATGTATTTATAGTGCAGCCTGTTCAGCCAGAAAGATGTTGAGTGCAGAAAGGGGCATGCAGGCACATCATTTGTATAATGGTTTATTTAATTGGTTATAAAGCCTATTCAGTCTTGTACTCACTGCAATAGTGCTGCATTTTCTGCAGTTCTTTTTAGTGTTGCCGTTTTGAATATGGAATTAATCTCTTTTTTAATTATAGAAAACCACCTGTTCAACCTCATTGCACTAAGATTAGTGTTCATTTTTAATGATTCCCCCAAGCTTTTTGAATCTGAACAGTGGAAGCCTTTTGAAGAGTTAAAAGTCTATCTTCCTGCAATGATGGTTTAAGAATTACAGGTGGATTAAGGCATCAGGGAGGAATAATCACTCATATCTTTGTTAGTTTCACTCCTTCTGTGACAAGTTTTTTTTAAATCAATGTCAGGGTTAGATATTAGCAGTCATAACATCATGTGAAGTCCAGAGTCATCTGAGATCAAAAACTTAATTCCAGTCTATTGCAAACTGTTGCACATTGCATTTATTTAATATATCCCCAGCTGAATCCTTAATTCAAAAAACTTCCAGGCAGAGATTTATTTTTTTTTCCTGGGGGGCAGGGGGAGCTGAAATAATGAAAAAAATTGTATAAACAGAAATGTCATTTTCCCACTATGCATGGGGACCTCAAAAGGGAAAAATATCTTGTCCATGTTAGGTAATGTACACAAATAAAGGGAAAAACACTTTTTGAACTCTGTGGCATATTTAGGGTATGAGCTAATAGACTGAAAATCAGTCTGAAATCTGAAATCAATGGAAAGCCTCCCATTTACTTCAGTGAGAAGGTGACAAGGGCTTTCATGAAAGAGCTGCTTCTATTTCACATGTGCACAACTGTCAGAGAAAGCATCTGTAGTTTAAAGACTGCTGCAAGCCACTTAACAGGGTCTTGCAAATCAATGGATTTACTCTCCAATACAAACGTAAGTAAATTAAAGTATTTGTTACCCATGAAGTAAGAATTTATCATCTTCTCTCATTACTGATTTTGTGAGCTGAATTAATATAGAAAAATATGGAGAGTAAATGCAATTTACTCCACAGCAAATGCAAAATTCTGTATTTAATCAGAAATAATCCACTGCACAGAAACAGGGTGCAGAGTGAGAGACTAAGAGCAGTTCAGCAGAAAAGGATCCATAGATTAAAAGTTGAACATGACCCAGGAGTGCCATGCTGTTTCCACCTCGAAGGTGTATGTGACAGCAGGTAATGAACTTAAACTGTAGCAAGGGAGGCTCAGGATAAGCATTAATAAAACCCTTCTCCTGGTAAAGCTGGTGATAGGCTGCCTTGGGGAGAATCCAGCACTGCAGCAATGGAAGCCTCTGAGACCACTTCAGACAGCCATTGTTGGGGACAATATGAGGATAGTCAGTTCTGCCCTAGCACAGGGGGGCCTTTTTAATGATGTGCATCCCACTACTGACTCTTTCTCTTGTGGCCAATAAAGTTTCCTTCTTTGCACTTTCAGGGCTCGTCACCTATCACCTTTCAATCAATACTGAAATGTCAGCTCTGATAACCAGTCAACCAATACTGCCAGACTCCACTGTCCATGTGTTGTTCTTTTGAATAAGCACCCTTTTTACCTTCTCTCATGTTCCTTCTCACACTCCCAATAAACATTGTCAAGTGTTAATCATTAAAAAACTTCTGCGCTGCAATACCAATCCTATACAGGTAAGATTGTTCTCCTCATCCATCTGCATTGAAATTAGTATATTTTATATTCTAATCACAGTTCCTCTAGGGCAAGAACGGTCTTTTTGTTATCTATTCAGGCCATGCTTAATGCCCAGCTTAGTCTTAGTTTACAGTATGGCCCTGATAGCATTAATGCAATAAAGTGGATTAAGGATTCACTGAAACCCATCTCAAGGAACAATACAGCCTGGACTTGCATTTGCAGTATCAAAACATCTTGACAAGCTGTTTCAATTTGACAAAATTTAACTGCAGAGGTAGACAGTTCTTATATCAGATTCTACCTTTAACAACAACAACAACACAAAAACCAAACAAACAAACAAAAAAAAAAACACCCACCAAGCCAAAATGAGCTGATCCATTTCTTAAACTGAAGCTAGGAGAAAAGGCATTGACCCCTAAAAATAAAGACAGAAGTGTTTTCATAGATCTATAGCCACATGGGCTTCTAGCCTGCCAGGAGTCATCTTCCTGGGAAGGGAGCTGTTTGTCATCCCTGTGAAAATCATACCAAATCAAGTAAAAATGTTGACTCTTACATGGAAGAAAGTAGTCTGCACACAGTACAGATGTGCTAGAGCTTTCAGCAGCCAGATCCCATTCCCACAGAGATGCTTAAATCCTCCACAGTTGCCTGTGCCAGGGTTTCACGAGAGACCCTGTCACAGAGCACCAGGACCCACTTCACTGCCTGTGGGTGGCTGTGGGACAAGGGTGGTGGATGTTGAGGCAGCTGCTTGCTCATGGTCCTCGTGAGCTTGTTGGTGCACTCCCAGCAGCAAGAAAGGAACAAGCGACAAAAGCTGTGCCAGACGGCAAGACCAGAATCAGACTGGGGAAATGGGGCTGTGGCTGGAGGTTAATGGTGAACAGAGACGTATCTGACTGGAGACTGGGAGCTGAGAAATGGAGGAAAAGACTCAGGGGAGAGAAGAAAGTAACTGCCAGCGTCTCTGTCAGCCACTTCCCAGGGCAGGAGTGTGTGGAGGAGCAGGGAGGTCACATTGACCAAAAGAAAGCATTGAGGGAGGAGAGGAGACAGGGACTGGCTGTACCAGGAGACACAGCAAGAACCAGTCTGTGAATGTCAAAGGGACACGGCTTTGTGAAGGAACTGGGAAAGAGCTGGGCAAGGAGGCCAGAGCAAAGTGTAAAAAAGGGAAGGAGAGGCAGATGCCTCACAATAGGACTTGGGATATTTTGTTCCCTTAAAAAAAAAAAAAAAAAGCCCATAAAAATTAAAAATATTAAAAGAAATTTGTTTACCAAATCAAGGATTCAAAGGTCAGGAAATGTTTGATTTAAGACTGTCTCTGGAATCTCAGTGTGGCCTCCTTCAGTGTATGAGTTATAATACAGTCTTATATGACTAAGCTTTGAAATTCCAACATTGCAACTTAACCACTTCTGATTTAGCTTTGTGTCATTTTGCCTTTTGTGGGAGAGAAACAGACTTACATAAACCAAAGAGTACCCTCAAGAAATTAAATAATCTATCCTATATATTAAATAAAAACAACAGTATTGATAATACACATCCTGCCTTGAATTTTACAGAAAGAAATTTTTGGAACAACATATAATTAAACTGGAAAAACTGCTGCAGTGAGATTGTATAGAGACAAATGAGTCTGATTATCATATATAATCATAACTGAAAAGATTAGAGAAATTCTAAAAGAAGAGCAATTAGGAAGAATATTGTCATCAGCACAAATGTAGGAAGGAACATCCCCCTTTCCCTGTAGCACAGTAGGATGCCTTACAAACAGTAGATACTACCTTTAGTCACTGGAAAGGAGGGGTCAAAACAACTTCATTGTAGAAGAGTAAGGGAGAGCTTTGGGTCCATCAGCACAGCAGGATAAGGGCAGAACTGGAGATCCAAAAAAAAATCCTACTCTGTGAGCTCAGGGCATATCAAAAATAGATGGAAACACAGATCCCCATGAAAGAGCAGGGTTGTTTTTTTTTTTTTTTCCAAAAGGAATTTGAAGTTTGAAGGCAAAACAAGCCCATCTGAAAAGCATGCCAGTTTATCTTAGTTCTTCTGGTGTTTTAGCTGGGGTTTTTTTTGAGTTTTCAGTAGTTGCTCTTCATTGCCAAGCCTTTTATTTTACACATGACTGAGAGTAAAATCCTGACTATCTTTCCCAGCCTACTAGGCTAGATGAGGGACCTGTCCTCTCTTGCCCTAGCCCCAAACAACAGAGAGCCCTTGCAACTAGTAAGTTTCTCCCTGATGGAGAACAGCCGTAGACCCATTTAGTCACAGGTGTCAAGCCCTCCTTTAATTCTCCAGAACACAATGCATTGCAAATATCTATCACACTGAGCAAGAGAAAATGTTAGCAAAGCTCGGCTCCAAAGGAGGAGTGAACACATTCTCCTTTCTTTCCTTTTTTATTGCTGTTCCAAAAAAGAGACAGTCTTGCTGTGTAAGTTCACTCTGCAGGTGCTCACAAAGAATCAGTATTTGACCCATTCTTGAGTTTCACCTTGCTTAATAAAAGCATGGCTTGAACAGACCCAGCTGCCTCTCAGGGTCAATCCATGGGCAGCAATGCATCATTCTACCTCGTGTGAATGGTAAGAGGGGAAAAGCCTGCTTTAGTACTCTGCTACTCAGTTTCTGGCAGGAGAACCTTGTCCACACAACCTACTTTGGCCATGCTGTTCCCACAAATACAATATCTCTCTTGTGCTGTCAAGCAGTGGTCATGGGAGAGGTTATTAAATGAAATGACAGAGTAAAACAGGATCAATGAGTTCAAAACTTCCTACTTTTAAAGTATATGTGTGGTTGGTTGCAGTGCATTCTACAGGAAAACACCTTAGGAAGTAATTGCTCAAGAAAACCCTCTTCTGCCATCTTAGTCTTGTGAACTGCAGGTTTATTCCAGCAAAATCTTCACTGTCTGCTAGTGATATTTTCTTTCAGGAGCTGAGACATGTTCTCCATCATCACTCTAATCTACAGCTACAGCTGGGAGAGATGTTCTCCTCTGGGAAGTAATTCACACACAGAAAAGTTCACATTTCATTTCATGCATTGCTATGTATCCATTTCAGCTCCTGCACAGCAAATCTCCAGCCACACATTAGAAATGAAACCAGCCATTTCCTACAGGAAGAGATGGAATAAGTCTCGCCTCCATCACACAAGACTAACTCAACAGATAAACTGCAAGGTCCAAATCCTGAAAAAACTTTTCAAATTGTCCCGGTATCTTTTTGATGTATGGACAAATGTACATGTCAGGTAGCTATGGAGAGAGAAAAGTTCATCATTCAGCACTGAGAAGAGGTTAAGTAGAACTATTTAATCTGCAGCTTCAAGCACTCCTTATCTGAGTGACAGAACTGTTCTATGAATACAGTAAAAATCCTCACCTCATGTACATCAAAGTAAATTGAAATTAGTCGAGCTATACTTGTATCAGCCAAAGGGCTAGTCCTGAACAGAGATAGTGACTTTGAGTGCCTATCATTACACCATTTTAAAGTCACTATAATTTTCTCAAAGTCAAAAGAATTACATCAGTGTAAAGCTAGCATAATAAGCAAGAGTCTCCGTCTATCTTTTTTTTTTTTTTCTGCTATGCTTTTTAGCTATAAGGCTTCTTATAAAAATCTCCTTTATGTGCCAAAACTGCTGGTGCACTCTGTAGAAGTTGTTGGGGATGGTGGGGATTTGCCCTTTTGCAGGACAAATCATGAAGAGACAGAACATATGATCAACCTCTAATGATAAAGTGAGACACCTCTTAAGCACAGCTTTGAAAAAGAGAGGTGAATTGCAAAAGAAAGCCAAGACTTTTTACTAAATTTAATAAATGGAAAAGCAGCTGAGGCATTTTCAAAAAGGAAAAACCCAACAAAAAAAAGATGCAGCTGCCTACTGTGCAAAATTTTAGTCAGTCTCTCAAGAACCACAAGAAGCACTGAGCCTCTGAGTGAGGCCTCTTGCCAACATTGCTTAACTCTTACACGCTGGTTGCGTGCCAGCTTCACAACGTGGATGCCAGTAATTCATAAGGCATATCACACACAGCAAGAATATAAAACCTCTCTGACGTGGCAAGTGGTAGAGACAACGGGTGACAATACATCTCGTGGGAATTAATGTCCTACAAATATCCTTGTGCTTTAGACATTATTGCAGATAAACAGTAATCTACTGGAATAGCCAAAATTATTTGTGAGAAAATGTTATGATGTTTAGCACAGTTTTGTCTCCTTCTGTCCTGCCTCAGATATTTGGATGAGAAGGGCTGCAAAGCACCACTGGGTCAGCTAACTACAGAGTTCTGCAACTGTAAGAATACTTTGTGTAATGTCATCAAATGCACATCCAGGCAAACTTTCCTCTTCCCAGGGTATGGGAGGAAAGGGATACTCTGCTTTGTTTGGCAGTGACTTCAGAGCTGTTAAATAATAACACATCACTATCAGGCTATCATGGGAAAGGTTATCATTGCTCTATTAACAGAAGAGGGAATTAATGATGGCAGAAGATTCATGCAACAAACTGAATTGCAGGTTTATCGGAACATATGCAGACTTCCATTTGTCAATCATATCAAAACCCCTACAGCCAGCCCTGGGGTACTCTTCATGACTTCATAATAAAGGAGAGAGAAAAGTAAATTCAAGGTAATGGGAAAATACCTACCAGAAGCAAGTTCCAGGAAAGAAAAATTATTTCTTTTATCAAAGGACTTTTAGGTGCGCATATTACTGAAGCTTCGCACATCGTAAACTTCAAGGGAATTCTTTGTTAAATTGTCACTGCAAATCAAGAGTAACATTCTCAGTGCTCAGTGATGCATTAAAGACACACACTTTCCTTCCACACATGGTCTTGTTCATGCCAAGACTTAGTATCTTTTCTTAGGCCTACTCAATACATGCACTTTAGTAGCCCAAGGGGTGAGGATAGTGGTCTAACTACCAATTGTACAACCAGTATCTCAACTCCCTGAAACCACAGAGCACCAGCTCTGATCTCAGCTCTACCCACTCAGCCCTTTCGCTTTCTGCAGCAGGTGTGTTAGCACCACTCAGCTGACCTTGAAGGTTTGCTTTCAACAGTAAGGTTGTGGTCAAAGTTATTCCAGTGACTAAGGCACAAGTTTGTTTTTTTGAGAGACAGTTTCAGTTCTCAGCCCCGCTACAGCCTTTTTTTTAAAAAAAAAAATCTTAGAGAAATCCTTCGTTTCCATAATTATTTCTAAAACAGCCTTGCTAAACTGGATTGCTCTGGTTTCCAAAGGCCTCTCGGGAACCAACACCTCTCAGGTACCAATAATTCACCTTACCTGCTGAAGGTACGCTGCATTCACACTGCTTAGAAACCCTATTTGCCCTGTGGCTCAGTGGTCTCCAGGGTCTCCAAGGAGCCTGCAAGAAACAGCATCAGGCAGACAAGGGAGCTAAGCCCTCACTGTGGGGTCAGATGGGGTAGCTTGATAGCTGGAGATCTAATGGCAGCCTTGTAGGCTGCTGTAAGCTCTACGTGCAGCCTGGGTTTGCTCCTAAAGGTACCAACAGTCATCCCAGAGGTGACCCTTAGACCAAACAGTAGAGCCAAAAAGGTACTTTTGTTTTAATGCTGCTGTGATCAGCCCTACACATAGCAGGGTCGCTGGCATTAATATGTTTCAGGTCACCATCAACAGAATTAGGCTTACAAATTTCACAGGTATCTTGTGACACCTAAAAATAAATAGGCATATGATATTCAGATACTATAATAACAGAGGTTATCAAGTACTTCATCTAGACTATAAAAGCCAAAAGTCTACCTATTGTCTATGGACATATAGCACTTACTTTAAGTGTGGAACTCTTGCCCAAAGCTTCCCTTCTATACGTCTTGCTGGCTATTGCATCCTCAGAGGTGGCTGCATTGCTGTTGTTTCCCTTCCCATGCACTGGATGCAGAGTATTTATAGGTTTTCATTTACTAGTAAAATATTACACAAATAAAAGAAGCATTCATATGTTTTACTGTGAAAATAACCATTTACTTGGAATAGCAGGACAAAAACCTATCTCCATTAGAATTAATCATATCTCGTCTTTCACACTATGGCAAAAATCAAATATCCTTCAAGTATGCTGCACATTATCCAAATAGAAGAAGTCCTCTAAACAGCACATGATGTCCCTGAGAAACTACACAAAATACCACTGATTGATGACTTTAAAAGCAATAGTGCATGGAGAAAGCATGTAAACCAAGGGCACAGTTTCAGTAGAATAAAATTAGATGTGTGATGTTAGACCTGCATTGTTCTTCCTGCCCTGCTCTGCTTCACTTCCAGGCATTCTACACAATCCATCCTGTTTATTCGGATGAGCTGAGAAGGGTCTAGAAGAGTTATTTTGGGATACTGTCCCAGACTTTTGGGATACTGATATGAAACACATCTCCCTTCATGCATTGGATTCTTTGCTCTTTTTTCAAATTCTAACTACTCAGACTAATACCAGTGGAGTTATCTTATGCCCTGATTTTAGTGAAACGTTTCCTTTTCCAGTTCTATTTATCATTTTCTGATGTGTTGGACAATACTGTATCCTGTTGTGTTGTGGGAGATGGATCTGAAGTCCCTGGTCACGCGTGGAGATAGCCTGCAGTAGTAGATACTGGCAGATAATGCCCTTCAGCAGGGCTCCTCAGTCCAGCTCGATAGCCTCTCTCCTACCCTGTCATCGGGAGCACCATGCACAGCCAGCTGTGCTTAGCACATGCTGGCCTGGAGCAGGAAAGCCCCTGTAACTCTGCAGTAAGGTACTAGCCTAGTGGCAGAGAACTGGGAGACAGGAGCCAACAGTACAAAACAAATGTGATGCACTAGTCAAGCCATCTTCCTTTAAGGAAACACAAGGAGTATCTTCCCAGATGTCCAAAATATCTTCTTTTTGTCACACAAGCCAATTGGGGAATACCTTTGTTTGCCCAAGGTTATTGCTATATGAAGTGACATTTTCTGTAGATCTTTCAGGAGCAAACAAGGCAGCAAGAAGCACTCAGTTCCTTGAATGTTCTTCTATGGTATGAGGAGGAAGACTGAACAGCTCTGATGCTATTAATCCAACTTAGAGTAAGGTTAATAACGCTTACTGAGTATTAGTGATAAACTCATTCCGTGACACTATGTTACAGGGAAAATACCATCTATTTTGAGAAATATGAGTGTATGTTATCAGAAGCTGTCAGCAAAAAACCCAGTTCCTTTTAGAAAAAGAGCAATAGAAATATGAGAATGTCTTTGTCACTCTAACTGAAGACAGTTTGGTACTCATGAAAAAATTCTAGTGTGAGACTTTTAAAATACAGACACATGGTTTCACAGAATCATCATTTCTTACTGTCTTCTGCTGTAAGTTATTTCTGAGTTACATGCTATAACTTAATAATGCGCACTATAAAGAGTCAAATAATTGCTTTCCTCTTCCTAGACATTCTCTTACTTGTACAATTTTAAGTATTATTAATGTGAAGGTTATTTCTGAAAGATACTTTTTGTTATTCAGCTTATCTGAGTTCACTTCTATACTTCCTTAGGTGATAGAAAAGGCCATGGCATGAGAAAAACTTCTCTAGCACAGCAAGAAAATTAGACAACCAGCTACATCCAAAAATAAAGCAGCGGTAAAGATACAGGACATATTAATGAAATTCTCTGTCATATGCTGCACATGTGGTCCAAAAGTTGTGTATCTTATACGTAAAGCACTTAGAAAGGTCATATTTCGTAATGGCAACAAAGGTGAAGGACAGCAAAACAGTTCAATGTTTGGGAAACAATGTGTGTGTCATGGAAGGGAAGGTTAAGTGAGTCATAGCGTGGCTGCGAGGCCAGAGGCTGTTAGTGATGGGCAAATCACTCCTGTCAACATGGGCTACTCCATCTGGCATTGGGTCAACGACTGTTTCCTTGGTGAAAGAAGCTAGGGAAGTAAACAGCAAGAGTCAGAAAGCTAGAGGAGTTGCCCCTTCTTGTCAGTCTAGGCACTGAGAGAGACAGCAGGAAAAAGGCTGTGTGCCAATCATTATATACAGTCATGTAGTCAGTATCCTCACATCACAAACCTATTAAGGGAGGTAAGTGAAGGTAGGGTGGACAATGGAAGTTGTTGCATATGGTTGCTTTCTGCCATCTGACTTTTCAGCGTTATTTGCATTATTCTGCTATAAATAATTTCTGTATATATGTATACATATGCCACTAAGACTACAATACCTTTTAGTGTTTAATAATCCATTTCTTCTTCTAAAGGGAAATGGGGAGAAGCTACAGTGCTCTGCAAGGCAAATATTTTCTAATTCATGAGGTCTGAAAAACATCAGATTACCATTTGCAATATTCTAGGGCATTAAGTCTTCCTCCCTCCACATATACATTACAATAAATAGACTAAATTTCTCTTCCAGCAAATGTTTGTAGTAACTTCTAACAAAACTCACTGCAGTTACTGCCTGATACTGAAGTATAGCAAGACTGATCCGTTCGATTAGAGTTGGTGAACTGTTTCTAGACAGGCATTCTATTTGAAAAATACAGCCACTTTTTTTCTTCACCAAATATCTACAGAATGATTATGCTTTATGTGTTTTAAATGCTCATTGTTTGAAATTATGCTGCAGATAGTATACATTGCAGCATACTAAAGAATAATTAACCCTTTAATCTTGCTGCAGCAATTTCAGCTACTGATTTCCACAGGGACAGCCATTCAAGGTGCCTACTTTCATTTATCGTCCATCATTTGGGATACTTTCAGACCCACTAAGAAGAGCCTCATACACCCTTTTGACAGGAGCACCCTCCCACAGGAAGAATCAGGTCACTTCTTTCAAACTAGCTTGTGAACAAAGTTTTGCTGCCAGAAATGTTGGGGGGTGGGAGGAGGAATGTGGGAAAGAAAAGGTGCCTCCTTTGCTTCTCTGAAGACCAAGCTTTGCTGGATTAGTAGCAGCCACTGAAGCTGCTCTGCCTCTGTGATTCAGCAGGACATTTCTGCTGGAACCTAACCAGGTTTATTCTGCTCGACCTTGTTGAAGGAGCTTCTCTATCTCCACTGCGTCTACAGACATGGAAATGAATTCAGAGGTTTAAATCTGTTTTTGCAGCAGCACTTACCAAGCTGAAGGAGACCTTCCCAACAGACTAATAAAAAGTGGCAAGCTGAACACAGAGTGCTGTGTTGTTTCCCAAAGCACCTTCAGCATAGTTTTACCAGCAGCTGCTATCCTGAGCTATTAAAATATTGACATTGAATAGGGGTTTTTGTTGAAATGCATATCTCTTCGGTCTCAAGGAAAGGCAGTGTCTCATATTCTGCTTGCTACTATGTGCAGCTTACAGTGCTGTTTGCAAAGTGTGTCTCAGAAAGACTAATGTTTACAGTGCTTCATAAATATTTGGACACAATAGTTTTATGATAATCACATCTAGAATTCAGACCACCCATGAGATGGCCTTCTCTGAGCAGAAAAGGAAATATCTACTAGTGAAAATTATTGGTGAAGCAACATAGAGCTTCATGAATGGCTAATTTCTCTACACCTTTTTAAATTGCAGTTGTAACTTGTATAATTCCAATTATACAATTGCAACTTATAATACACATAACAGAATTTCAAAATATATCATAGAATCATAGAATCATTAAGGTTGGAAAAGACTTCTGAGATCATCGAGTCCAACTGTCAACCCAAAACACCATGTCTACTAAACCATGTCCTGGAGGGTCACATCCACATGTTTTCTGAACACCTCCAGGGATGGGGACTCCACCACCTCCCTGGGCAGCCTCTTTCAGGAAAGAAATTTTTCCTAATATCCAATCTAAACCTCCCTTGGCGCAACTTGAGGCCATTACCCCTCGTCCTATCGCTGGTTACTTAGACAAAGAGACCAACACCCTCCTCACTACCCCCTCCTTTCAGGAAGTTGTAGAGGGTGATCAGGTCTCCCCTCAGCCTCCTCTTCTCCAGACTAAATAATCCCAGTTCCCCCAGTCGCTCCTCATACGGCTTGTTCTC
>VZTL01091099.1:0-15942 GCA_013400535.1 Scopus umbretta
CGCGTGCCTGTGTGTCTGTGCAGGTCGGCGTCCAGAGGATCCTAGAAGAAACCTTTGGCAGCTCATGAAAAAGGCACCAGAAAAATGTAAGAAAAGCAATGCAAAAATTTATATTTTATTTTAATTCAAAAATTTAAAATAGCTTTCAAATTCAGTAAAGTATGCCTGGACACAATGAAAAGCCTCATATACAGAGACAGATAAATTAAACTGTATATACTGCAGACAAGCCAAGTGTATGTATAGATTACATATTTACACTTTTATGTAAACCATATTTATACATTTTATTACATTTACAAAAAAAAGCTGATCTTCCACTACTGTTTACTACAATAATGAAAAAACATTTACATTGTGTTTTTTAACTGTACAAACCTTTAATTCATAAAAATATATCTCTGTACAAAAGAGGGATTTTTTTTTTAATTTTTTCTTTTTTTTCTTTTCTTTTTTTTTATTTTTCTTTTTAAACCTTTTTTTTTTTTTTTTTTTAAACATAATGCAAGTCCTCTGGGCACAAGAATGGAGAATGTCACATATTGGGTCCCAGCCAGCTTGCAAAAAAATGTGACAACATCCCCTCTCCTTTGTTGCTTGGGCAACAGCAGAAAATGGTACTTAATGGGTTGAAAGCAGCAAGTCTTGTTTAAGTAGAGCCTCCCTTCTCCCTGCCTTGGTGTTAAATTATCTCGGGTTCGTTTTACACACCTTGACACAAGCCTTTCCTGGCTATTCCATTGATTGAACGGGATTCAGAAGTCTGAAAAGCAGATGTGGGCCCTGCTGTTGCTGCGTGCCTGTGTGTGCACCTCCCTGCCCGCCGCTCAGACCAGCCTGCTCGGTGCGTGCCTGGGGCTCGGCGCTGTTCACAGCTGGGAGAGGTTTTTCTTGAGCTCAGTGACAGGGAACTGGAAAGATTAAAGCTCCGCTGTTGTGGGATACTGTGAGGTGTTCGAGTTTTGGATACTGAAAGAGGAGCCAGGATACTGCAGTCGTTGGCACTGGAGCACCAGGGACTGCAAAACCGTGCTGCCTTCGGGATCTGCTGCGCGAGGGAGCCTGGGCCCCTGGCTGTGCGACAGGGGCTGGACAAAGGCCAGAAGAACGGGCTGTGTGCTCAGCCGAGGGCCGGAATCACAGAATAATTTAAGTTGGAAGGGACCCTTGGAATCAAATATGGGGCAGGAGAGCTGACCTGAAGGTAGGAACCAGCTGTCTACACGCAGATGCAAGCAAAGGAACCAGAGGAACATCCTGGTCTCGGTACACCAGCATAAAGGGGAGGCAGCTCCCTGCCTTCGCTGCAGCCGCTCAGCTGATGAGTTGAGAGCCGTGCCTTGGCCCCAGACCCAAGTGCCACTGCAGCCCGGGCAGGGTCCCCTCTTCTCACTTACCCCACAACTTGCTCTGGGGTTTGTGTCCCGCAAGCTGGAGGTGCCCCTCTTGCTGCCAGCCTGGCCTGGCTACCCCAAGGAATTTAGCCCCACAACCACCTGGGAAGTGAAACTACCTCCGCCTGTCCGTGCGTTTGGCATGAGCTGGGAGCACGGCTTGCCGCAGGACACGCTTTCCAACGGTCCAGCACTGGCCCTGAGCTACCTGTGTGCCCACCTCCACGTGGGGAGCATCTCGCTGACTTCTGGCCGTGTTGGATCAGGGCTCTGGCTCACGCTTGTGCTTGCACCCATCTCTCAGGAACAAATCAGAGCACCTTTGTGTGCTTTGGGGAGCAGAGATAGCATTTTTTGGCAGGCTGGCGGTTCAGCAATTAGGCTGTAGAATGCTGCTTACTCTAACAGCACTGAATAAGTGAAAAAAGAAAAAAAAATTTTAATACATAGACACACACACATAGTAAAAGAATAGACTCAATAGAAAAAACCTACCCTGTGGTTTTCACTAGACAAAACCTCAGCTGACATTAGGTAGGGGAAAGCCAGCTTTAATTCTGTTTTCCCTTCAAGTCTTCTGTAAGAAGCAGATGCTTCATTGACACATACTGCTCTGCATCAGCTCTGTTTCACTTGACTTACAGTTGGCAAAATGGCACCGTTCCGTTCCTTGACTCCAGCCTGGCCTAAGAAACGGGTGACTCAAACCAAACAGATTAAAACCCCGAATCAACAAGAGCAGCTCTCCTCTTTATTAGAGGAGAACAGTGTCATCGCAAAAGCATCGTTCTCTTATAAGGGAGGAAAAATGTCAAGCTGCCTTATCTGCTCTCATGAAAGCCAGGGCAACCTTTCTGCCCCTGGGAAATAAAGGGAACAGCTTTGGATAGAAATTAAAACTCTTACTGCATTGCCATTTGGAGGATCAACATGGAAAGGGCAAAGGCTTTTGAATGCTATTGGGGGGAAAAAAAAAAAAATCAGTATTCGTTAAGAGTTCTTTTTAAAGAGGTTTTTGTCCCTTCCCGTCTGTCAGCAATTTCCCGATTAGGGTGTTTGGACACAGCTAAAATCGGCAGCTGCTGGGAGATGGCCAGAGATGGGGGCACATTTCCTTACCACCTCTGAGAGCTGCCTGAAAGGAACACGGGGCAGAAGAAACCCAGCAAGAATGCCCAAAGGAAAATTAAATTTGGGGAAGAGGAGAAAAGCTTGCAAAGTTTTGCTTTTTTCATTGAAAAGGTTCCATTTGGAAACTCTTCCTCTTTCCTGAAGGCCCGGGGTTAGAAAAACTAACAAAGAAATACCCCACAAAACCAAACAAAGACAAAGCAAGTACTCATCCTGTCCCATACTGACATTTTCCATATAACCCCAGTCAGCACCTTGTGCAGTGCAACCTGCTTTTGCCTCTGTTGTCCAAGCTCTTCCCAAAAGTGGGGGGCAGTTGGTGGGACCCCATATACCTCACTGCTCCCTCCAGGAACATATAACCAAGAGCAGGTTGTAAAAGCCTTCCCATCACCTCGCCTCCCAGGTCCTCCACTTCCCCGGGTCTTGACGTTGGGCTGAGACCCACCAGCAGGGTGGGAGAGAGGAGCTGTGCCAGAGCAGACCTTTGGTTGGCTTCATTATCCACGGCAGGATGGAGAGGGTGGGTGATGACGACAGAGGACAACCCAGCAGTCTCTCAGGAGTTAACGCAAAGTCCAACGAGGTGTAGCAGCTTCTCCACAGCCTCAGCAAGGTTGGGAGGAGGGAGATGGGGAGGGAATGGATGAAGACTAGTGATGTGAAACACAATAATCCACCAGACACCAACCCCGGAGGAATCTGGCACAATGGGAAAGGAAGGGTGAGAGAGAAGGAAACAGTTATTACACACAGAAACGCTAGGAAAGCCTGCAATGGCTTCATTATCTCAAACTAAGAATGTTCCAGTCTAGAAGTGCTCTTCAAGTCCAGAGGGTACTTTTCTTTATGACATTAACTTATCTCTCTGTGCCTGTGCATGCAGTAAAACACTTCAACCCCTTGCTCTACCCTTCTCTGATCACTGTGCAAAACACCCTGGAGTCACACAGTGAACGATCTGTCTTAAAGACTCATTTTTTCCTTTACCTGGTGACTGTTCTCACCACAGGGCTACTTGGATTTGCTTTGCCACTGATCCCCAAGAGGTCCTGCCCCAGCTGGCAGTGAGCACCAGACACCCAGAGGTGGGGATGCTGGTTTGGGTCTGGCCCTGGGCAGAGATGATCTCCTGGGCAATGTGAACCACTCTGGGTGCTCCTTTGAACCACTGCTTCGACCCCGCATTTTACAAGTGACAAACACGAGGAGAGCGGTGGCACTATCCCACACTTGTGCTCCCCTTCCGCCCACTCACCGCAGAGGGGACGGGTGCTATACAGCTGTGCACACAGTGCTGACTGTGAACTCCGTCTCGTTGGCCATGATGTCTGTGGGCTGCAGGTTTCGGTCATACATAGGATTTTCAAACGTTGCTCGGACGTTGGTGTTTTCATGGCCTGCGTAGCCATTGAATGGGACTTTTGGTCTTCTCCTGCAGGACGTCAGAGAGAAAATCCAGAGAGGTCATGGCTACTCCTGCTGTAGCCAGCTGAATAGCCCTGACAAGAAGTCAGTGGAAAGGAAAAAGCTGCTTTTGAAGACAGTAAACACCCGGGGATAAGGCAGAAGGGATCTATAGAAAAAAAACCTTACTATAGATTTGTAGCACAGGCAGTTCCCTGGGCTTTGCCATAGCCCTAAGCATGCTCCCTCTGCAGAGTGACCAGCCTGCATGATGCTTTGCAGTGTAGCAACATTTCCACAGCAATGCATTGATCAGGAGAAATAACTAATTTACAACATACGCAAAGCCAGCCTGAACGCTGAAGTATGAAATTTACTTTGCCTTATCCTACTTAACGTTGCCACAAATCTTATTAATGGTCATAAAAGCCTTCAACAACCTCGTCTCCTAACACCCTCGCCCCTCCACGCATGCTTGCTCCATTATTTTTTCACCTTGTGAATTAAATGAGAAACCAGGTCTAGGGGGAGCGCTTCTAGGGCAAGCTCACAAATATTTCTGTCAGCCCCCTGATTTTGTTTCACTTACTAGCATCATTCCTGAAACCCACCTGTGTTTGTAGAGATAAAGCACAAACCCTGCAATAATCAGGGCTATGAAAGGCACAAGAATGGCAGCTGCCACAGAACTACTGTTTGATGCAAAATGGTGTCCTATTGATTCCGGATCATTTTCCATCATGCTGATGTCTGAAACACAGCAGAAGTAAACACATTTCAAAACACCGCTGTGGGAAATGGGGTTTGCTTGAGTTACAGGTTACATCACCAACCACAGAACAAGATGGTTACAAGCACTGCTATAAAAGGTAATCAAAAGCTTCTGAGCTGCCTGAAGAATGGTTTGGAGATCTAGCCTAGCTTAGACATCATCATTTATTTAGAACTACATTTAAAAAGAGATGTAAATAGATTTGTCTTACCAAAGTGCTCAAACTTGGATGCTTAAAAGTTAGGCTTAAAGGGAGACTTTCAAAGGCTGCAATAATTAGCATCTAATTCTCCATAAAGGTGAAAAGACTCCAGGGTCAGATTCCAAAAATCCTAAGAGACTGAAAAGCTCAAGTCACATTTTAAGAGATATTTAGGAGCTTAGACCTTGGGTCATCTAAGCTTTACAGTGCCTCTGTGATTTCTGAAAGTGAGGTGGAGGCACTTTTTGTGGTAGCAATGGGACTTGGGCTTTTAGGTCAAACATCTGGCAACATGGAGGGGAGAAAAAAAAAAAAGTGTCCAGGTGCTATTTGTGGCTCCAAACTCTTTTTGTCTTTGAACAGAAACCTGTTTATTTGAATGCCTCACTTTGTTCACAAAAATTTTGTTGTTGTTTGTCACCCCCAAATCTTGTATTATCCAAGCTGAGGATGGGCTTAGCTCCCCCTTGCCAGAATATCCAGTGTTCTATGTATCTAGTGTTTAAACACAAGCCAGGGCAGAGCTGTTGCATCCATCGTACAGGGAGGAACTGGAGGTGAGAAAGGAGCACAGTGCAGGATGGAAGTGCTGCCAGGCAATGGGGACACCCTTCTCCCCTCCCCGTGCAGCGCGGCACCGCTCTGCCTCAGACATGAAGGAACAGAAGCCGTTTTGGATATGACCACCTCTCCCCTCCCCGGGGTACACAGATTGAGGGCACCCCACTTCTCTACCCTAGTGGCTGGTTTGGGTTTTGCCAGTTCTCTTACAAATGATGTGTGGAGGGGAACTGGAAAGGGTTAGGTTAAACGTGATGGCTCAAAAACAGCTATAAAGATCTGGCCCAGCAGGGTTGAAAATTAAAGCCAGGGACAGGAGAAATATTTCCTCTTTGAAGAGCTCCACTACCACCAAAATCTAGCTTTCAGCAATCAAGGGGAAAAAGGAGTAATCAGAGGAAGCTTACCAAGTCTCTGAAGGCCAAACTGCCCGAAGCCTTTGCCACGCACAAAGCCCTGGTACACAAACGTGCCACTTGACGATTCTGATGAGACCTACAATGACCGGAGAGCAGAGATCAACAGATTTTTTTTAACACTTCCCTGGGATTTTAGCACCCATCTTGTCACAGCCTCTTTCATGCATAGCATTAATTTGATTCAATTGCCCAGAAAATCGTGGCATTTTTTAACAAGTCTGGCTGCCCAACAACTTGTTAACTCCCATGTCTCAAAGGAAGGGGGGAAAAAAAAAATCTTGTTTGCAATGAACTACAGAACCCGTTGCTGATTGAACAGGGATAGCGAAGGCTCTGGGCTACAACTGGCCATGGGTCAATCAGATGCATGCTTCTTCTAAGCTCCAGTGGACCTCTTAAGGGCATGGAAAGTTACCAGACACAGAAATTGGGGTGAGAAGTTGACTCCATAAGGGACAATTAGCTCTTCTACCTTGATGTTTAACAGATATAAAATGTTAAAACGGAATTAATCATGTCAGTTTCTCCTTTAGTGTTATCTGGAAGACTTACAGATTCAAAACCATAGGGCAATAAAAACCCCCATACAGCTACAAGGGAGCATGGCAGAGCGGACTGTCATGTAACGTTATCTGGTGTGCTGGAAGAATGCTCTGCGTCCCCTTCAAGCAAGCAGGTGACTGGAGGATAGCAGCCTTATCTTGCCACCAGCTAAGGGAGTTATTCCCTTAGCTTCAGCGAGAAAAAAGCTGGGGTTGTGATAGCAACAGGAGGAGTTGCGTGGGTGGACTTTGTGTATGAGGTGCCCATGCACTTACATGTCCATCAAGAGCCCATTTATTGTTTTTGAATTTGTTGACAAAGATCTCCACTGGCCCTGTTATCTGGTAAACCTGGAGAAGCAGGTGCACATCTTCTTTCTTGTAAACACCTGAAAAATAAGTGACTTCTCATCTCTAGATCATGACAACTCTCTTCGAGTTTCAAGTAATTAACTTTTTACCTGAGAGTAATCACCTCATCATCTTAGAGCGGACAACAACTCCTTCTACCAACCCTATCAGTGGGACGCACCGGCAAACCCACTGCCAATGCACAATCCCACGTTCACCTCCCAGGATACCGAAGACATTCTGCACATAGGAGGAGACTCAACTGTTAATGCTTAGGTTATGTTGCTGCAGCAGTAACAACCTGGTGCTCCATGGAGGGCAGGGACAAGGAACACTCACAACTTTTAATCTTGTTTGTCTTGGACTACAAGTCCACCACTCCAGCACACAGGGCATGGATGATGGACTGCGTTCAGCTGCCTTTCAGGTGGAGTCAAGGCAAACTCAGGTGCATGATTTTGTCTTGGTCCAATCAGAGATGGGAGACTTCAAACCTGGGTGGTTCTGTAAAGCTCTATCAGAACATCAACATCATTGATACAGCAGAGCACGCTGGCCCTCGCTCTGTGAAACTGCTTATGACGTGTAAATCCCTACAAATGGCCACGTCAGCTCCCTTACCAGAAACCTGGAGCTCCACGCCGCTGTGGTCTATCAGAGTGGCATTGACTTTACTGGTGGCAGGGTCAAAGCTAGTGACAGACAGCATCGCAGGCTGCTTTTTCCCCATGTATTCGTAGGAGCCTTTCCAAAGGGAATTCCTTGCGAACACATCAGCAGGCACTAGAAACCACAGCAATTAGGGATGCAGAAAAACAAGAGCATTGCCATTTATTTCCATTTTTCGGAAATCAAAATAGAACAAATTTCTTTCTTTCTTTGAATTCACAAATACATATTTGAATATATCAAATCCCACCCACTCCCTGCGTTATCATCACTGAATACGAAGCCAAAGAGAGGAGAACAAACAAGCTGATAACTTTAATTTTCTTGTTTTGATGAAAATTTTTTTTAGAAAAGGTCTACTGTAAGACATCCTAGAGAGCTCCAGCCTCCGGAGTGCCCTGGGGAGGAGAGCTGATGTTGGTGCCCAACTGCCTCAAGGCTCCTGTCCATTCTCCGGTGAAGCATGAACAGGATGAGGCACGCTGGGTGCTTTCACCAGCCCAGCAGTTTCAAGACCTGCAAGGAACAGCCGGATTTCTGGCTGCCCTGGGGAAGGGACAGGAGAGGATGGACCTGGTAAGGTCCAGGTCTAGCACTAACGCGTCCCGTGGAAGAGCGAGCCCCGCTACAGTACCTGACACCTTGGCGAGCGGTGGGTCCCGCGCAGTGCCAACTGGCCTTCCGCTGGGGCGGACATCAGCTGAAAGAGAGGGACAAACCACCGCTAGTGAATATTGCGGCATCTGACGCTGTTGAGACACTTCTACTGCGCTGGTGCTAATAGAGGACAGCCTCTGGCTGGCACCGCTCACACACGTAACACAGCTGCACGTCCCTGTGTACAAGGGCTTTGGATGGGTTCCTGCCCAGCCCATTGAAACAGCACGAAGCTTTCATTTCTTGTCCTCCCCTGCCACCTGCTCCAAACCAAAGTGTCCAGAGAGAGCTACCATGCTGCACGAGAGCCACGCAGCTCTGTTTCGAGAACAGACCACTATGCTTTCCTGATCTAAGACTTTGAGGCAGGTAAAAGGTGTGTGAGGTAAAGCACAATCTTTGTTTTCTAGATGCAAACCATCAAGGCAGAAAACCCCCTAGCTGCCTCTCCCGGGGGAGCTGCACAGGACCCTGTGAGGGCTGTGGTCTCTACAGCCCGCTCAGCCATGCAAACACACTCCTGTAGGTCTAAACGAGTAGCTGTTTTCTCTTGGGGTGCAATGCTCCCCGCTGCAGAGGCGCAGGCAAACGTGAAACCAGGGTCATGCGCTCGGAGCTTTTACCGAGGCAAATAGGTGGTTTTCCTGTCCAGCTGCCATCTGCTTTGCAGGTTCGATGCTCAGATCCTCCGGTGAGATAGTATCCGCTCTGACAGGAATAGATCAAGGTGTAGCCCAGAGACGGCAAATCCAGAGCACCGACGTTGGCGTGGGAGGGGGTCTCTGGCTGCTTACAGTGGTGAGCTGAAAAGCACAAAGGGAAACAGGTGAGAGACACCTTCCAGTCATACACAGAAAGGCAGAAGAGCGACACCATGACGTCAGCAAGGAGAGAAATCTCTTAGAAGAGCTTTTTTTCAGCAAAAGCTTTCTCTGCTCACTGAGGGAGACAATGCCATGCCTGGATTTTTCCCAGCCAGATGAATTAATGAGACTGCTTCCGTGCTTCGCTGGCTAGATTGCTCTTCCCGACTAAAGCCCTCAGAGGGATCCTTTACTTGGTTCCTGCTTCTATGAACTGAAGATCAGGCCCCACCATCCCCCACCTTTTAAGGGAAAAAAGTCAAAACCAAATGATGCTAAAGACACCTTCCTCCTTCCTTTGAACTCACCCCAGTACTGTGTCCCAGGTATACTGCAGGCTGAAAACTGCCTTTACAGGACATCAAGACCAGGTGAGTTAAGCCAGTGATTCCAGTCAGTGCGTTATAGATCTGACTTTGTATAATCTCTCTTCACAGGACCACTGTCCTATCAATAATTTGCACCTACTTGTCCACAGGATCACACAGTAAGTCCTCAGAAGTGTGCAGTAGTCATAAATTCCTATAATTGCGCAATAACTTTCAGGATTTGGCCAATGGAAGCTGAGCTTGTCCGGCTCCCTGCCACCAGAGCAAGCGTGTGCCCACACTGCTCTATCAGGTCCTGTAGTAAATGTGTCACCCCTTTCCTTGAGAAGTTACGACACAAAACAAATAAATCACAGAGCCAGGAAGCTCCCTCTCACCCACACTGTAAATTTGCCCTTTCTGTAGCTCTCAAACTGCTCATGAATAAAAACAAATCCTCAGCAGCCTTCACGAGGTGTTATCTTCATCCTTGTTTTACAGAAGATAAAATACAAAACCCAGAAAGCTGAAAGACTAACCCGAACTCGCATGGTCTGGGAGCCCCGACCGTGAGCCTGCAGCCCAGCTCAGAGGCAGCAGATCAGCACTCACGAGCAGCAACTGCATCCAACCCCACGCTGCGGAAGGGGAAGGCTTTACACAAAACCTGAAGGCAACAACTCAGTAGTCCTGGCTGGCATGGGTAAGCCAAAACCATCTTCTATTTCCATGCACCTAGCACCAGGAGCAAAATCCCACCGACAGCCACAGCTGCTGCTGCATCCCTGCAGTCTTCCAGTTCAGCAGAGAGAAGCCTGAGAACGTGGGGACGCACTCCTACCACCCAGGCGAGCAGCGGGGAAGAGCAGCTCCTTCCACAGTAACTGCTCCCCTCTCCCCTGATGCTACACAAAAGAGTTTTTAAAGGCAGGTGCCCCGGTTGGGCTGCTTGCAGAACGAGCACCTACAGGGTTTGTTAGTGGAAAAATATCTCGCCAATAAACCACCTCACAAGGGAGAGGAAAAGCTTTTTAATACTTATGATACAGAGGCCATGATGGATATTACCACTTAAATACATTAAATTAAACTCCTTCTGGTGCAGCAGGGAGAAGATGATGGACAGCTTAAAAGAAAGAGCAAACATGTTATTAAAGATGAGGAGAAACACTGCTCTGCTGGAGAGCCCTTCTGGCTAAATGTTAACCTTGGTCCCTGGAGCGTGAGCTCACATCTCACCATCAAATGCAGTTTTAGAAGCACAAAACAAAGTCGCACCTGAAACGATGTCTCTGAGGAAGGGACAAGTGAAAAATCTCATCTGAAATCAGAAGTGGCTGCTGATGTAGTCACGTCAGGAGACAAGTAATTGTGTGATCTCCCTTTTCTTCAAAAACATATTTTCTCAGAGCTCCCCCCCAAATTACCAGCTCTTCAGAGCCAGCAATTTGCAGAGTGAAGCACAGCAACAAAACAAGGCAAGAGCATGGTTAAAGGCACCGATTTCCTTTGACAAAACCTCTCCCAAGACTTACGGACGCAGTCCGGCTGCACGCCGCTCCACGTCAGGTTGGGAAGGCAGGTCCTGGTGGTGGAGCCCTGCAGCAGGTATCCCTTCTGGCACTTGAAAAAGATGATGCTTCCCACCTGTTACAATAGGAGATAAAACACTGAACTTTCCAGTGCAATATGATTCACCCATGCTTATAATACCAAAGTACTTCCATAATTTTCCATCTTCTATATGCTAGAGAGGGCAGCCACCTGCTTTCTGCCCTCACCGCCCGGCCAGAGTCTTGTGTCAAGAAAGGTCTCAGAGCCCCTGGGAAGCTGCAGCCTTGAACTGTGCAGGGAGTTGCTTCTTTTAGCAATAGAGGCAAGGCAGCTTTTTCTTCTAAAAAAACCCAGAGCCAGCATCAAATATAGGTGCTATTAGAAAGGGCTGAAATTTTTGCCAAACGGGACATTTCAATAAAAGTAGCATCAACAAACATCCTGTAGCTATATTATAAATGTCAATTTGGACTGTAAATAGCAAAAAGGATCACAAAACCCGAAAACTCACTTTTCAACATATTTGAGGTATGCTTACTTTTTGCAGACCATCCATGTTTTTGCATTTGGTTTCAACCAAACTGGTATTATTTCAACCAAACCATTATCATACAATGGCGCTCACTCCCTGCTTCAGACAGGTTGGCAGTATGATGCCATTTGGCTGCGAGCCCCAATATTGCAACTCGATTTGCTTTAAAAACAGAATATACTGGACTAAAATTGCCAAGCAGGGCTTTTGAGTACCTTCCCCATCCTCCCTAGTGAGGCTGTAGCACGCGGGCCACCTCCTTGCTCACCCTGCAGCCAGGTTTTATCACACAGCGGCTCCCGGACTCTCGGCTGGCTGCTGCGGTCCCCTGGCTGCTCATCCGAAGGCACCACGTCCTTGTAACACCCTCTGCTCCAGCCACCACCTCCTCCCCTGCGCCAGCACCCGAGGTGGATCCACTACCGTGTGAAGCTCTCAGACTGGCAACTCTTACAAAAGTCAGACTTACGGTGTCTTAGTATTAATTAAAAAGTAGAATTAATTCATTAAAACCCAGGATTAAGATAACTAATTAGCAGCAAAACGGAAAGATCCGCTCGGGCAGGAATAGCTGCATGGAATCAACTATCCCAGCCCTGCGCCCGGCTCTGTCACAGCAGGGAGCGGGCGCCCGCAGGGAGGGCAGCGGAGGCTGGAGACGGAGCACCCCAGGGAATTGCTTTGGTTTTTTTTCTCTCCTTTCCACTAATTTCATACTGTACAGGAGCCGAGATTAAGAAAACCACCTACAGAATTTGGTCTGAAAATGAATGGAAATTATGTCTCCAATATGAATCCTAATTACACTAATAACTATTAATTAGCACTGTAATTAATACCATAAATAATGCATTGCTAGTTAATCCCGTACAAATGCACTCTGAGGTCTAATGGAGCACGCCGGGATGTCCTGCTCATGGGAAGACACATTAATCCACGTAAGGACTCGGACACGGACCAACTACGGCAAGAATCAGGGACCCCGCTGCCGTGACAGTACCTGGTAGCCCTGGGAGTTATTCTGCATCCCAAAGAAGGGCACGCCGGGGTCCGCGCACGTCGTGAGGCTGGGGTCTTAAGAGAAAAAAACAGAGGCAGTGTTTTGAAGGAGCGGTTGCGAAAGCCACGTTAGAGCTCTGCCTTCCCCTGCTCTCCACACAGAAAGACCGTGCTGTGCCTTTGCAACAAGACGGAAATATTTTGCTACAGAAGGAATTCATAGCAACAAGGGAAAACACATGGATCTTTTTGTTTCTTAAATCCCTGACTGCTGCAATGTAAACTAACCAGAGGCACTCTACCACCCAGCAGAAAAAGTAAGAACATAAATCTTGCGTCAGGGACAACTCTCTTCCCTTCCCCTATTCTACACACGATGAGCGAAGCACCCAGCTCACCAGCGCCGTGCCCTCCGCTTCCACTGGCCTCCCCTGCACCAGGGCTGCGGTGACCCTGTCCTCTCCTGTGCCCTGGGTCAGCGCCTTCGTCCTTCTAGGCTCAGCTCTGCCGTCGCTGGCACCTCGCTATTTCCTAGTGATAGATGGGGGCTGGAAATTTTAATGCATCTCAGATACATAATCTCTCTTTATGCCTCGTTTGGTCTTAATCCGTCAGAAGATGAATACGTGCAATTCAGTAGGAATACCTGCTGCTACTCTTCTAGCATCTATCACTTTCTTTTTTTTCCCCAGCGTGTCGACAGTAGCAGGGCATCAATGGAATTAAGGCAGAGATGCATCACATTAATATCAGCATCCCAAACTGGGCAAAGGAAACTGAAACTTCTGTCTGGAAAAGCAAGGCAGTTCAGCAGCAGCAGGTTCCCTGCTCCTTGCGATCAACGGATTGAGCTAAGCTGCAATGCTGACCACAGGGATGCTCCAGTATCTGGCCAGGGGTAGCTCCATCAGCAAGAAGCTGGACCATCGCAGGATCTCTCAATGCAATCTTACGAGAGTCTGCTCTGGATCTCCAGCCTTCTTTCTTTAGCACGCTCAACATTGCTATGAGGACCAAAAGCCCCACAGCAAATCCCTCTCTACACTTACTCAGAATACTTCAATGAACAGGATTGTGCAAGACAAGAACTAAGAAAAGCCTCCACAATCCAACACAGTGGGACAGAAGTGGCCTGTCACTACAGCCTACAGCTACAGGACAATGGCGAACAACTCCTGTACCTAATGGCATGGTTGTTTATTTTTCTGCCTTTATTCCTTATGATCTGACTGATCGGCCTCTTCACACTGAAACGTTACGCACTCGTTGCTGTCATCCCCAGGCCCTTGCAGCTGCGGTGAGTAACTAAACAAGGGATACAAAATGTGGCCAATTTGGGGCTGCGGCACACAAGCTAATTCATTTTCCGTCATTCGGCTCTGCTGAGCTTTTGTCATTTATCACTGATGCAGTTTCCATGGAAGCTCCAGATAAATCACAGTGTCTAAAATAAATAAATAAAGAGCCCCACTGCTGGATGAGGTAGCCGGTGATGGATGGCAGAGGGTGGAGGGCAGAGCCTCGGTCTCCTGGCTGCATCTGGGGCCTCTGCGATGCTGGCAATCTAACATGTCTCAAAAATGGGTGAGATCTGAATAAATCCTTCTTGGGTTCAGCTGCTTGTGTCAGAAAATGACATTTCAGGTCAGGGTTTTGTAGACACACAAGTCTTCTCCCTTCCCACAGTTTGTTTTGGGGAGACAAACTCCAGGTACATTGCACCGGCGGCAGAACAGCTGTATTTGCTGGGTTCAGTCACAGATGGCTCTGGAGAGCTGGGTGCCACATACGTACAATAGGATCCCAGACGAGGATTTGCAAGAAAGTGATGAAGTATTTAAAGACAATATTTACAACAGTAGGCAGGTGCTCCCAACTCTTCACGCGTGAGAAAGCTCCTGGTGAAATCAATAGGAAACTTGGAGGGAGGTTCAGGCCACAACTATTTTTACATTACTGTAATTGGTGATGCATTTAAGATGTAGCTAGAATGATTGAAAACTGTGGAGAACAGCCTGAGATCTGTTTCTGCCCCAGATGCCCACATAAGGTGATGATGGTGGTGTTCAGGCAGACGGTTAAGGTAACAGCACACAGCCCGTACAGTTTATCACCACAGGAGCCTTAGAGTTCAAGAATGTAGCCGGAGTTTTAAATAGGTGAAGAGTACTGTGACTAATTATGATTATACACCTCTCAGAGGTTTCAAAGGGTTCCGGAAGCCCCAGAAAATGGGTACCTGAAGAATGCGTGGAAATTTCAGTCTGAATTGCAACACGGCAGCTAGGCAAAGAAATTTGTAGGATTTTTATCTCTGTATATGGCACTTTCATACTTCTATGAGTTGCTGTTCTGCCATTCTGGATATAACTCAAAGGCAAGAGAGAACATAAGAGCTCTCACGTGCACCCTTTAGGCAGAACTTGGTTTTGCTCAGTTTCTGTGAGTGGAAGAGCTCCCCTCCACAGCAACCCATGGCTGCTCTCTGTGGTCAAATAGCATTTCCAGTCCCATTGCTGACAATGATACCATGCATCTCCACAGAGCAGTGTGCTGGGCTGCAGGTCCTTGAGGAAGCCTGGAAGCCTCACAGAGACCAGAGACCAGCACTGCACAAAGACAACAATTTTGATGTTGTCTGGGGTGTAGCAGCCTAAGCAGTACAGGGCACGAGTGTAGGCGCAGCACTGCACTGGGGCATTGCCACTGCCCCCAGCCCTAGAGGTAACTCGGGCAGCACCAGCCTTTGGGACCTCTGGCTCTCACACAGCCCTCGAACCTTACGGCCCAAGTTGCAAACGTTAACCTGGAAGTTCTGCAGAGGAACTTCTCCCTCCTGCCCACCAGCAGCCCTAGCACAGTGCTGAGGAGCAGTAACAGGGAGGAGATCGTCTTCCTCAGATGCACTATGCATCAACCACCATCGGGGCAGGAATGACAGGGACAGGCGCTGAATCTAAGCTGCAATCCTAAGAGAAGGAGATGGGTTGTTTACCACCAGCTAGTATGCACAAGCCAAACGCATCATCCCTATACATTCTGATTTTCAGGCAAACAAAGTGCTAATTTCTGCAAACTCAGAAAAGAAAACCAACTTTGCTACAAACAGAAAAGAAAGGTGACAAGTCAACTTGTAGATGCAAGGCAGAAGAGTCTCCCCTTACCTATGCAGCTGGGCTGGGTCCCGCTCCACGTCCCGTCGGACTGGCAGAACCTTCGGGCTGATCCCACCAGCACAAGCGGGGCTAAGCAGGAGAAGGAGACGGAAGAGCGGTACGTGAAGCCTCTGTCCTCCCTCCTGCCTTGAGCTGGTATCCCCGGGTCACCGCAAAACACAGCTGCGACAGGCAAAGAGACAAGTGGATTGCGATGATGAACCTCCTCAAGAGCAAGCAATGTTAATAAGCTAAAGATGGGTCTATTAATGGCCCAAACCTTACCACTCCCTGCCATCAAACTCTGTGATTGACTAGGGAATTAGTAGTGGCAGAAGGCGTTGCTGGCTACTTTCCTTTTAATTCTCTCTTTTTGTCAATTGCTGTTAATTAACTTCTACCTTCTCCCCATCTTTTTTTTTTTTT
>VZTL01091270.1:0-11329 GCA_013400535.1 Scopus umbretta
GGGGAAAGCTTTCCTTCCCATGCTGCCGGTGGGTGATTTCTCCTGGTGCAGGCACGCTCATGCAACAAGGATTGTGCCTCTGAGCTGCAGAGAATCAAAAAAGCAGCACTGAGAAACGGCTCTGCAGGAGGGACTGGGTAGGATTTAGGTATCCCTGGAGCACAAATCTTCCCAGGGCTGCCTGGGATGTGGCCAGGTGCTTTTCCTGCTGGCTGTGCCTATATTTCTAATTTTCATACCAGTATTTCTGAGGCTGAGTGCGCAGCCCAGGGTCCCTCCTGCAGCCCGGCCTGGGGATGTTTGGTAATTCCCACATGCATTGAGCTTGGAGCAAGGACCGTACCGGCCATGAGGACTTCTGTGCCATGGGGACATCTCCCTCCTCCTCCTGCCTGTGGAGAAACGTCTGGGCAGCAGTTTCAGTCATTTGCATCCTACGCTGTTTCTTGTCTTTGAGCTATTATTCCCCCTGCAAAATAAGCTGAAATTAAGGCTGGATAGTCAGCATCTGCCATGGGGCCACTGGAATTGCATTTTTCCTCTCCCGGCATCTGAGCTGACTGGGTGCATGTACTGAGTCTGTCCCATCGAATCCTGATTTGCAGCGTGGTTACAGGCAGTGTTACCCACTGCTGGTACCAGCGTGGCACCGAAAGGACCATGTCCCCTCCACTGACCACAGCCACCACTGATAGTCCTGGAGGAAAAGCGCCTGCCATCTGCGAGATGGGCAGGAACAGGGGCTGGGCTTATTTGGGAGGAATGCTCCTCCAGCACAAAGCGAAACTCTTCCGTTGGGGGTGTTTTGGGAAAGATACCTTTCCAGCAGCGGAAAGCCAAGTCTAACAACCCCATGCCAGGATCTGCAGCAGGAAACAGGTCAGGGGTGCGCGGCATCACGCGTGTGAAGGAGACATCCCCCATGTGTGGTTCACCCTCCTGCTCTGTGCTTTGGGAAAGCTGGGAGGATGGAAGATGAAGGACGGAGGGTGGAGGAGTGCACGTTGGAGTTTCAGGGCTGGTTTTGTCAGCAGGAGCCTGCAGTTTTCCGAAGCTATCTTAAGGTGGCAGGGTTGCAGCCTGCTGGAGGCTGAGCCCTAGGGCTGGTTGGTTTGCAATCCAAGGGGAAGAAAGGTATTTTAGAAAAATGATCATTTGTCTTGCAAAGCAGGCCGAGCTTTACAGGAGAGAAAAAGATCTGAAAGCAAATTAGCCCATACTAACTAGAAATGTGCCGGCATTGAAATATTCAGGTCATTACAAATTTGTGGCTCCCTTTGAATTGGTCTGCACCAGCAAAGGAGCAGATGGTGAATGATCTTCTGCAGCCGATGTCCCACCCTGCCTGTACAAACTGGTGCTGGGTGCATGCCCCATCCAGGGTTGGGTGCTGCTCACCCACGGCGCAGCGGACCCTGTGCCACCCCAGGGCTTTCCCAGCGCTTGTGGGACATTTCCTTGGCAGTAGCTGTTACAATCAAAGGTGCTGCAAAATCAACGGCACTGAGGGATGAAGGAAGGGATATGATGCCCCATAGCATTCTTGCAATCTAGTTGCTGGAAAGCTCAGTCAAATTGTGTGCTTTCAGTGCAACACTGAAAAATTATGTTGAAATGGCAGCTGAGCTGTGTAACGTGTGTCGGGGTCACTGGTACATGTTAGGGCACTTGCAACCCCTTCACACCCTTCCATGTGCTGCCAGAGCCCGAGGGATGTCTGAATATAGGAATATTTTGTTTCCTGAACAAAAAATGAGGTGGAATCACGTAGGTGTTAGTTGCACTGTTGTTACTACTCGCTATGTATTATTTCGAATAGTAGTAAATTCTACCCAAGGTAGTTGCAGAAGCCGTTGCAGTTCATCGTCTGGGACTTTCTGCATTTGCATGTTTACAGCATTTTGAATAAAAATTAATACAGGGGGAAATAATCCTTAGCACTTCGGTGGAGCCTTTGATGTATGTACTTTGGAGGTGATCTGCCTCCGGAGGAAGGCAGTCATGCCAGTGTGTGGAGAAGATTGTTCAAGGTCAGCTGCTCCTCTCTAGTTTACGCAGCCCATAAAAGAGAGCATCGTCTGGACACGCCTGACCCACCCTTCGGAGTCAGAAGGTAAAGCAGAAATGGGGCTGTTCATCAAGGAAAGTTTTACGCCATAGAGAGCAACAATTGGGAATAGCTCTTCTTTAGTTGTGATTCCTTCCCTCCACCCTCTGGGAAGTAAGATGGATGTGTCCATCGTACGTATCGCTGGTATAGCGACAGTAAATGCTGCCTTCAGGAAACCCCGCCTTGCACCCGGAGAAGCCCCCAGCAGGCAGACAAGCCTACAGGCGCTGGGGAGATGTGCACAGCTTTCAAAATGACATGCTAAATGGGAAGACCCTCCGCCAACTGCCCTCGGTGGAAGATGCCACCGTTAGCCGTACAAGCACCACAACCGGTGTGCGGTCCGCTGTCAAACGTGCGGCCGTTGAATTGCTGCCTGTACGAAGAGGTCCTCGGTTTTCAGAAGGTGAAGAGAGCTCTGGGAGGTGGAGGGCTGTGGGCACAGGAGGCTTTGGCGCTTTACTCAGGTCAGAGCACCAAGCCGGCTGTGTTTTGGGGGGAGGACAGCAAGTATGGCTTTGTAGGCTGCGGCACAATGGGAATATCTCAATGTGTAACAACTTAAAAAAAATGAACTAAATAATTTGGGACTGCGTCTTATCTGCTGTGACTATTTGCAGTGTTGAATAAGCCATGAAACTTCTCATTTCTCAGCAGGGATGCAGCGGGCAACTGCAGCGTGATGCATTGCGGGCTCCCTGCCTGCCTACCTGCGCGTGTTAAACACCCATAGCTCATGCTGTCGGTAGCTTTACGAGCACCAAGAAACCCAGGTAGAGGTGAAACTGGCTTCAAAGGATGGAGAAGAAAATGCAAGTTTGGCTCTCAGCTGGTGTTTAACCTCTCTTGTGAGCAGCTAGTTGCTGAGCCAGCAAACTGCAGCACTTCAGCCGCTCCGGGCAGGACCCTCCTGGGACCATGAGCATCTGGTCCCACAGAGCGTAAGAGGGAAGAGTGGTCAGTGGCAACCCTTCAAACCCCCTCTCCTGCTCCCTGCTGAGGGTACGAACCCCCTGATAACAGGACGGTGGAGGCGGTTGTTTATGCATTTGATTACGGTTACTTGGCCGTAACCGGCAGGTATCTGCTGCAGAAGCACTGAAAGGACAAGTTCATCCAGGAGCTATTCATGTGTTCAGGTTCTTTAGGTCCATCTCTGCTCATATGGAGAGCCCTTACCAAAGATACACAAGTATCCTGAATTTCATCTCTCCTGTTTCTGGCCTGCATCCGATCTCCCACGAATATAGATACTCTCTCCTGCTTCTAATTTCATTAACAATGCCCTCTTGAGAGCCCATCCAAATATTCCACGTAGCATCAGCTGAGGTGCAAACATCCAAATGACTCGAGCAGAAGGGACAGCGTACCCTGCTTCTGATCACCGCCTTTCCTCTTCATTATGCACTTCCACTGGCTTGGAGCAATCAAGTGTACCACTATCAAGGACATTGACGGATTAGCCTCATCAGTCCCCTGCTGTGACCGCCAACTTTCCGTATATTAATCAGAAAAAATAGCTCCCTGATTGCCATTTAAATTGCACAAAAGATATATTTATCTTGTGGTAGTCCACGACATTTCAACGTGATGCAAGATCACAATGTCTTAAAGGAGCTTTGTTGCTGTGTTTCCCAAGAGGTTGGAAAAGCAGAAAGCTCGTCGAAAGAAACCTTTTGCTTTGTTCTGTTGGTTGCATGATGAATGTGCATCAGTATAAAAAAATGCAACACCGCTCTGATGCTATCGTGATGGCAAGCAGATTTTATGGGGTAATATTAAATACATACACTAGTTACTGTGACTAAGGCTCTTCGTGTCCTGCTTTTGGTCGTGGCATTTGTACTGCCTCATTTTTCCTTCTCAAATGGCAAGAAGAGCAGTTCTCCCCCTATAGCTGAGATAATTGGGGTGTAGAGTTGCAGTAGTGTTTGTTTTTCCTCCTTCTACCCTCTAGGGCTGAGACTAGTCACATCACATTAATTTCTGGACACTTTACGAGTCCACGGTCCCCTTCCACTGTAGCCACAGCTGCTGTTGTAGATCACAGACTCACAACGAGACATTGATCTATATCTGAGGTTCAAAATCTGATGATCAAATTTTACTTTTGTGCTTCCTGCACCAGAGATTCAGATTTTTTTGAACAACCATAAGAACGACTGGAAGGTGAGACAATAAATATGGAATTAACTGTGTAGGATAAGCCTGATGCAACAGGTCCAGGAGCGCTCCTGGAGCATCCCTGGAAGAGAAGATGCACGTGAGAACGTAAAACCTTTGCAAAGTGCCAGGCTGAGCCCGTCCAGCATGCATGTGAACCCATCCAGCAAGTCCTTGCTCAGTGCTGGGTAAGCATTTAGCAAAATACCTGCAAGGTTTTCCAAACCACCTTTGGGAAGCAGCAGCCGCCAAACATCTCCCAGCAGGACTCCTGTATCCCCACGCACCATGAGGGTGCGATGCACAGGGGATATGGTTTCGCAAGGGTGTTTTCACTGCCTTGTAGAATTATTTAAAGACTGAAAATCTAAAAAAAAAATATAGTCTGTTATTCACAGCCCACTGCGTGGTGTCTGTGTAGCGCTTCCTTGTAAACCAGGCTCGTGTGCTCCCCGCGGGCAGTGATAGGTGAGAAATCGCACACGATATACCCGTATAAATTACTCATTTGAAGAACGACTACACCTACAGGAACACAGTGTGCTTGTCCTGTGTTAATTGCTGTGGCAGGTAATGCCTCTGCCCCAGGAGCTGCTCAGTGTCGTTAATGCCACGTTGGCTCTGGCAGCACCGTCTTTTCCAGCTATTTCTCCTGCGAGCAGTTCCTGCCCTGGGTGGGTCCCTGGGAGCTGGTTTGCACAAACTGAGGAGCTGCCCCCTGCCAATTTTTCCAGGTATAAAGTGCAGTCGTTCCGAAGGTGCCTAAAAGCTGCTGAGAAGTAGCTGATGGGGTTTTCCAGGATGCCCCAAGAGACAGGCATGTCCCAGGCATGGGGGATGCTCCGCGTGGCTGGGGGGTGCCACTCTCAGGAGGGAAGCTCCCGGGGTCCACCTCATCCTCACATTTTCTCCCTGCTTGTACAGAGCCCAAGCGGCTCCAGTCTCAGTCCTTCAGGTTTTTTTTTTTTTTTTCCCCTTTCTCGCTAATATTTGCTTGCTTCATTAGCTGCTTATATGCTCTCATCTCATTTATGCACTGACCTTGCAGACTACCATCCTTTCCGGGAGATTATATTGCAACCTTATTTCAGATGATCTTTCAAAGATCCTGGTTGTAATGTAAAAATAATACATGAGGCCCAGATATAATATGAGAACATTTATTTTCAGAGAGAAAACAGCTTCCATCAGACCATGGAGTGATAAGAGAGGAAAGATCTGTTTCCATCGAATTTTCTTTATTTTGCATAAAATTCTACTATAAGCTACCATCGACTCTTGTTCTCTTGGACAAATAATGTCTCCTTTTCTGTATGGAAATTTTGTCTGTGAAGATTTTTGGAATTTTCTACACTCATCCAAGAGTCTCCAGATGGGTCATGGACCGGGATGTCCACCTTCCCCAGCATGGGCTTTCTGGTGCTTGCACATGTGGCTCTGGCCAAGAAATCCCAGCCGCAGATACAGTCCTCCTTGTCCAAAAATTCCTACTGATAATAATCATTGATGATAACCCGTGACGAAGTGTTTTCTCCCGAAAGCCAGAAAGTCTGTTTAAAACTTTTCTGAGTGCATTGGTCGCATTAGTAAATGCTTTCCCTGTGGCTGGCAGATAAAAAGCAAAGATAAGAAACAGATTCATGCTTAGTGCTTTAGACCCCAGCAGAGTGTATCTAGAGTAGAGAGTTAAAATAGCATGGCTTTTTTTTTTTGCAGTTTGCTGGGCAGGATCCACGGACCCATCCTGTGCTGCCCGTTACCTGCGTGCCTCCCGTGTGATTGATGTGCTTTCCGCGTGCGGAGAGGACCTGCCGTCTTTGGCGCGGGGCTCCCACAAGGGCAGCTGAAATTGCTGGTGGGGCGGTGGGAGGTGATGTATGGTGCCGGGGAATGCGTGAAGCTATGTTAAGTGGACGGGCTACAGTCCCAGCACGCCGGGAACGCCTGGGGCTTTGCGTGGTCCTGGGCAGGCCCCGCGGCAGCAGCCACGCTCCTGGAAATCCCATGGCGGGTGAAATGCAGTCTTTGCTCTGTTTGCTGAGAAAACTACAGAAAATAGAGCAAAAAGTATATTCCCAAAAGATGTGAGGCATTCAAGAAGAAAAGAAGAAATTCCTGGAGAAATTTCTTTGGTATGACCTCCAGTGTGTTCTTAGCGGGATGCTGCAACCACGACTCACTACGGTTGCTGCAGCCCCATGCCAATTAATGAGCAGTTAATCAGCCGGGTGACCCAGGCGTACTTTGGGCACAGCTGTGCACGAGATTTAAGGACAGGAATTCCTGCGTCTGCTCTGGCCACCTCCAAAGCAGGAGGGCTCCAGCTGACACTGAGTTATTCCTGATCCGCTCCCCAGCCTGGGGGCGGTGGACAGGACCCATCAGCACCCGCCAGCAGCCAGAGGCTTTACCCTGACCTGGTGAATACTGTTTTTATAGACGTGGGTTCAGCAAAATGGGCTGAATCCCCATGTTTTTCCAAAGCTGTCTGTGCAGATGTGTCCCCTGCTGAAGAGCCTGGCTTACTTTTTGTATTTACTACAAATGTTTTCCAAGCACATTAAATAAATGGGGACTGTTGGCTTCAGGTTTTTGAGATTAAAATACTCCTCAATGCACCCACCTTTTTGATAGACCAAATAAAATGAAACCAGCAATGAAGAGTGATTCTAGAAGTGTGGGAAATACAGTGCCTAATGGGTTTGTGTGAAAACCGTTATTTTTGTCCTAGGAAAGTATATTGAGAAGATGAAAAGCTCAGGATCATCACGTAGCACCAGCCTGCCCACGTGCTTGAAAGTTTGTTTTTATTTTACGAGAAAAACGTCCTGTATTGACTAATTTTTCCCAAGCTATAGAATTGACCCTTTCTATTTTAAAGAAGAAAATGTGTTGAAAAATAAGTAGATCTCATAGCTGTTAGCATGTGCATGTATATGCTAAGAGGAATTCAAGATGAACCCGGTTCTTCCTTTCCCACTGCGTGTTGCCTCAGACCTCCCCTGTGCCCATTCTTGCAGAGAGCTGACCAGAGCTGTCCTGATCTACCTCCCACCGTATCCTTCCCCAAAGCCTTTCAGCCGCCTTCCCCAAAGGCTCTTCAGTCTTTCAGAAGGACTTGGAGCGGAGTCTGTGGTGCTGGTGGGTTCATGCACCATGTCTTTTTCCCACCCCTGCTCTACCCGCCCAGGTGTGCCATCGCCTTTCAGCTTCCTCTCCTAAAACATGCTCACCCCTACTCTCCTCCTGGTCCCTCCTTGTGTTTGCTTCTCTTTGCACTTTTTTTTTTTTGGACCCATGTTCCACTCGTGCATCCTTTCTTCTGACAGAGAAAGCCACAGGATGTTATTTATCCATCCAACTATTGTCTGTGTGACAGCCTGAATTCAGAAAAAGGTGACATAATTTGCTACAAGTGTCTTAGTAAGGATTTCAGCTGCACCAGCTTACATGCAGTTATTTCAGTCCATATTGTGTCATTCTTCCTCTTATATACCTATTTCTACGTGCATGATTACAACGGCATTGAGATAGAGGCAGGCAGAGACACTTCGGCACGTACACGTTATTCACAAGCACAGTTTCAAAGCAATTAACTCCAAGGTCAAGAATACATTTGTATATGCCGGAACCGCAACGAGATGTTTTAAGTAGCTATAAAAAATAAATATGATTAAAATCAATTGCTGTCTGTCTCCCTTCTATCTGTTCATGAACCAGTCCTCTAATTCGATTAAAGGTTTTAACAACAACAGAAAACTAAGGATGATTTTCATAAAGGCATTTTTGTCTTGTTACGTACCATTTTCAGCTGTTTATTTTTCCCTGCATGGGCCGAAGAGTCGTTGAAGAGGCTTTTACCTCCCTGGGTAAAGGAGGGAAGAACCAGGTTCCCCATCAGCACTGTGGCATGCGGGCAAAGTGGTGGTGTCAAAAGGCTCATCCCGGTCACCGGTGCTGTCGGTGCCTGCCGTGGTGGCAGAGAGGAGTGGCAGGGACATCCCCGTTCCTCCCATGGCCGCAGAGAGGATGGACCCCTGGATGCCATTTACCTGGGCTTTTGGGCTTTTTGGAGAACAAAATCCTGCACGATCCCCTCTGATGCTTCTGGCCCTGGGTGCCAGCCGGGGCAGTATGGAGCCTGCATGAAACAATTTTCTCTCTGGTAGCACCTTCCTGCAGCAGCTCCTCATTAGCAGCACCAAGAAGCTATAGCATCTTCCCTGCCCTTGCAAACTGTTATGCAAATAGCGCTTGCTGACAGCATAAATACATTCATTTCAGTGTCGCACTAATTGATTTTAGCTCATTAGGAGTGATTTTGCCCTAATTTGATAAGGAAGTGTGAAACTATTTTTCCCAACAGCAGGTTTGTTATTTGTTGAGGTATTAAGAAAGTGTTAATTAGACACAGTTCTTCTGTCATGTTGATGGTTTGGGGAGTAGTCATCGTACAGAGCAAATAGGCTCCAAGACAACCGCGCCTGTTGCTCGATGCAGTTTGTCAAATTAAGTTAATTACGTTAACGCGAGCGGCATGTGGCACATATGGATGTGTGTCAAAAGCAGCAGCGCGCCCCTTTGTCTCTATTTCACATGAATTTCTTAAGCAGGAGGCACAGAAGCTGGTGGTACCTATCACAACAAGGAGAATATTGAGTACTCTTTGGGTGGGGTCTTCTTCCCTAGATGTCGTCCCGTGTCCCGTTGTGTCTGAAATCTCAAATCTCACTACAGAAATGACCCTTCGGTAAAACCAGCCTAACATTTGACTCTTCAAGTTATATGCTCAGGAGAGACTTTCCCCTGCGTTTATTTCCCAGGGGCATAGATATGTTGGGGTCCAAGATCCTACCGTAGAGAAGGGTTTGTGCTCAGTGAATCAGTTGCTTGCATGCTCATCGCAAACCCTGTGGTTGGGGGGCAGAGAGATGTCCAAGAAATGTCCCTATTTTGCCACTGAAATGGCAAAACCGCAGCTCAGTGTCTCTGGGATGGATTGTCCCAAGTGTTTCTAAGGACCTTCTGGATCCAGAGTTGTCTGGAATGCGTGTTTTACTGTAAATCTGGATGTTTGAAAAATGGTTTTCATTGCATTTGAAATAAAGCCAAATATTTTCAGACTTACACGAGCAATGAAAGTTTTTAAAATAAAAGTTTTGAAAGCATTGTTTTCTTTCCAAAAAGGGAACTTCTGAAAGAAAACTATTTCTTTCTTTTTTTTTTTTTTCCATGCTGTAGGAAATGTCATTGACATTTTTTTTTTCATGGAAAACTATTACCATATGAGGGGAGAAAAAAAAAGAAAAACCAAACAGAGAAAAATTTGGCATAGCTTGGGTGCTTGCAAAGGGACTGTGGCTCATGGGGGGTGTGAGGCAGAAGCTTTTTCATACAAGCCATAAAAAGCAGCCAGGGCTGTGGTCTGGGGACACTCAGCTGGTGCAGGCAGGCACACATGGAGGCATTTTAAGCTCTCCTGAATCAGAATGAAATACTTACCACGAGTATACAATTGTGCTGTTTTCAAGAAATGACACAAATTAATGATGAGGCTGGGAATGTAGATTGCTCACAGATGGCAACTGGAGACGGGAGCAGTGGTGGGATGTGGGCTAATCAAGATGAGAAAATAAAGGGAAAAAATGCAATGGCTTCATAAAGTAGAGTAAAAGGTAATTGATGTGAGAGCACTAGAGAAATCATGGCTTTCTGCTCTGTTTTCCACTGGCGACTCCCTGGAGGTTGCTCTCATCGTGGTAGGTTGATGCCATGATGCCCTGGAGACCGCTGGGTCACCATGGGGGAGCCGTGGGGCTCTTTGAGTCCCACTCTGAAAAAGGCCGGTTCCAGATGAGAAAGGATGAACTGGAAAAAGGGATGGTGGGATAAAAGCCCTGACACCTCTGTGGGCATTAGCCACTGCATGGTCTTACCATGCTAACGTGATGCTGTTTGCCCCTTGGCCAGACAACGGTCTGTAATGGTGGTGGGCAATATACCTATTTCTCTATGTTATATCCTTTTTAAAAACTAAATCTCTATTTTAGATGTTTCGCTTATCCTTTTCTTCCTTTGTTAGTTGTGTTTTTTTAAGTTCTGCTGAACTTAGTCCAGATTTAGGTACAAGAAAAAATGGAGGGATCCATCGCTCCTGGCAAAGTACCTTGTCCCAACCTCTGGACTGATCCGTGCTGGGCTATGAATACATGTTGCAGTAACATGTCGGAGCTAACTAAGTGTGACAGCTCTTGCAGTGACCCCAGACATCTCTTTTAACAAGTTTATTTGTTCTTTTTTCCGAACCATTTTTGTTACAGCAAATGTGAAGGGACTGAAGCCACAGACTGCGTACGGGTTGAGATTCAGACCTTAATTTTGGGCAAGAGTGCCTGGATTGGGTTTTCTCTTTTGATTGCTTGCAGGCGTGGGCTCCAACTCAAGCAAAAAATGAAGTTTCACTAATTTTCTGCCAGGAGGCTGAATCAGGTGCGGGTCGTGGCCTCGCACAGCATGACGGTATGGGCAGAGAGGGGCAAATAACGCCCTAACAAGTGCGCAGAGACTGTGTGTTCAAACAAACTCCATTTCAACTGGCTTCCAGCAAAGTAGATCACTCGTACTGTTAGCAGAGAATTCATGCTTTTTTGACCTTGCTCTTACTGCTCTGTTTTTTAATCTACTCTAGTGTTGTGGTTATTTTTGGCTGACAGCAAAATAACAGGTATATTTTTATGACTATTTCTTTTAGCCTGACAAAATACATCTGTTATCAAAGTGAATGCCGTTAGTCAAATTATCGTATCTCCACATTAAAGCTAGTAGCATTAAACGGTGTAGTTTTTCCCAGAATTTCCCGTCCTAAACTTTCCAGCATGCTTTGTAAGCCGCTGTATTCTCTTGCGAGAGCAATTATTTCCAGTAGGTCAGAAGCACCGAGCAAGCGGCTTGGGAGGCAGCACAGCAGCAGGCTCCTGGGAAAGGCAGAGGCATTACTCTGTCTGGGGCTGAGCCCCTACTCTCCAGGTTAAAAATCTGTTTTTTGCAATCCAACCC
>VZTL01091401.1:0-13910 GCA_013400535.1 Scopus umbretta
TAAATAACTAGAAAAATAATTGCCATTCGTGATTTTGCTATTTTGGTTTCAATTACGTTGTCAAAATTATCTCATATCAAAAAGCAGACAAACACAATGTGTTTCAAGGCTGCAGTAAGTACAATATCAGGGGAGATCATCTGACACAGAAGAATTACTTCTCATTCTTTTTTATTAGCAAATAATAGAAAATACATGTCTTTCTAGTAAAAGAATTTTGCTCTGTCCAGGTCCTACATTTATTGTGGGGAAAACCCCCCAAAACTTAGGTACATAACCTATGTTTGCATCTCCTTCTTATATATAATAATATAGGATAATATAGAATATTTTGATTCACAGTATATGTCCCTAAAGTCTTGTTTTCAGATTTAGTATAACACAAAGGCAATCCTTTGTACATATCTCAACTCATCTGCAACATAACAGCTTTGCAAATCACATACTGGCTTGATATAAGCTTTAATCATTATTCATAATTACCTTTCATTTTCCTGTAACTGTAAGATCCTAAGCCACTTAAAATTGAGGGGTTTTATATAAAGACATGCTGCATGTTCTACAAACCAGAATACACACTTTTAAAAATGTCCTTTGCTAAGATGAACTAATTTGCTTGTAATGGAATCTTATTCTGCTAAGACATCCTGTCTGAGTGTGCCCTGTGGAGTTTGACACCTTTTGAGCATCCATGTATTTCACATATGTGTATCAATGATGCGGGTAGGCTTTCCAACCATTTAACAACACAGCAATCAGCATTCGAGCATTTAACTGCTGAAAAACTGAACCTGTCCACCCACGGACAGGTAATTAATCTTCAACTTCCCTTCTCTTGTCCCACAGTTAATAAGTTAATATGGATCACTTTCATAAGGAATATTCCGAAGGCAGCTTCCTGTATTTGCCAGAGGCATGGAAGAGTCAGACCTCTCCCTCCCCCACCATTATCACAGAAAGCTAATTAGCTCCTGGCTCATCCCAGTGCTGCTGTGCAGGGAATTTCCACATGCTTGACATATTAGAACAGCTTCTCTGTCACCCTTTAATCCCACATACCAGTTACATAGGGAACTAGGGTTTTCTGGAGAAGAGAAGCACACATCTTTAGTACCTCCCTGTCCTCAACTGCTTGCAGCCTAGCTATTCACCACCCAAAAACAATCCTGCAAGCAGTTTTATGGATACTGATATGAAAGTCAGGATTTTTTTTCTCTGTTACAGTGAAAATGATTTTGTCTTGTTTTGATTCCTGCTGTCACAATGAATTGATAAGGGCTGGGATTTCCCAGATCAGCGGTCCAGCCATTCTCTTGAGTCACATCTTGAAACTGAACAGTAACCTGTAACAGTTAAATCCGGTAAAGAGAAACACTTGGGAACTGCTGTGTCATTAGCTTTAAACATGAGATCTCCTTAATATCATACACACCACTTATATCAGTCTTTAGCACCATGCTACATTTCTTTGAAGGCATAAATTTTCCTCCCTTTGGACAAATCCCTAAAATAGATTTCTCAAAGCAAATTTAATTCACATAAGCATCAATTACAGTTACTCGAGTTACCTGAAGTGTATACTTCTGTATTTCATCCAGAACAAATTCCACTTCTTTTGAGGTTGTTAATGAGGCAAGATTCCCACTTAAATTGTAGCAATACAGTTTGGCATTGTCATAGCTTTCACGACTAGAATTTATGCGGAGGCAGGCATCTCCAATATGACTCCATCCTTCCCCACACAGATGAGCTAGTGTAAAAAGTATACGATTAAAGCTGATTTAAAAAAACTTTTTAAAATCCTAAGGGAGTCTGAATTTTATCTTCCCGAGATCATAATTCAAAATACATCCCACACTCAATTTCCCTTTTCATGTCACGTAAGTCCTAAAAAACCTGGTAGTATCATATTGAACAGTGTATTTTTATTAAAAGAAACTTTTAACAACTTATAAAATATATATGAGTTATATGCTAAGTTTTAGCTTAACAATATTGTTATGACACTATTTCTTCCCTGTACTCAGATATGAGCACAACTAAATATTAAAGATTACATTACATACATAATTAATAGGGGTTTAACCAATCAACTTACCTAAATGTTATGTAAATTTCAAAATCTGAAAACAACTGTCCTAGAATTAAGAGATCACAGCTTTGCCCTATCTTTGCTTTGTCATTCTATCTTTGCATTTAGATTTGCCTAAATACAAATGCAATCAGAATGATAGGAAAGTCAGATAACATCTTAGAAAATATTTCCTCTTCAATGTATTTCAGATTCAGATATCTATTAAAAGATGAGTAAGTAATTCAGAACAACTGTTATAGTTAATCTTTACAAAGATTACACAAATGCAGTTTTAAACTGCACAGTATAAATTGATTAAAGTTATTTAATGGATAATCTCTGTGAAAAAAAACTGTGTTCATTAAGTTCATCTGGACATAAAGATCAAATAGAAAAGGTTCTGATATCTAACTGCATGTATGTAGTTATGAATATGAATTACAGAATAAATATTATTTCAGAATGTTAACAGTCACCTTCTGAGAATATTTTATATTACCATTTTAATATTCACTGCTTTCATAGTATTACCAACATTGGACAATCAAGGAACTAGATCTTAGGCCCTACCTACACAGGAAAATTGAAGTATAATTCAAGTATAATGTATAAGATAAAACCTCAACTAGCAAAAGTAAAAGCGTCAGTGAATGAGTAACAGTAAAGGACTCAGTACGGCAATTAGACTCTGCACTCGGTGATCCCCACAGGCTAGAACTCGTCACTGGCTTGTGCAGAGGTACATGCCATCACGCTTTTGCTAGTATTATTATTCTCCTGACAAGATTAAAGGTAGCATTGATATATCAACCAATGATGGAATTACATCTGTGTTCACCTGCACAGGCACAGTCAGGTGGGGAGAATCAGCACGAGTAAAACAAATCCAGGTCTACTCATTGAACAAATATTCTTTGGCAATAATTGAGGAGATTTACTCAGTTTTGAAAACAACTATAAAAAGCAGTGTCGCCACCCCACAGCCCTTACCAGGTAGGGCCTGGCACTCCTGCTGCCGCTGGTCCCACTGGCAGTTCAGATGTAGTGAGCAGCTTTTGCAGCTGGTCAGTTTATTGCAGATCTGTTCATTCCTCACATGACATTTGGTGTAGTTTTTAACTGACTATAAAAACAAAACAGACAAAACAGCATTTCAAACATATGTCAAACTATCAACAAACCACAAGTCAAAACTGAAATACACAGCAGGTGGATCCCCCCAAAAAAACTACAGCCACCTAAAAGCTAGGTTGAGTTTAAGTTCTTTTTCTAGATTCCCTTATCAGTCATGAAGAGTATGAAACATCTCTAGAGTGCAAATGACCCCACCTGTCCCACACAACTTAGAGTGGTCAACCAGTACTTTGAAGATGTCACTTCCATGTAGAGAGCCCTGGAAGAGCTTAAGTAATTAAACTAAATCTCTGTTTTGTAGATAGTTCAGGGATATGCTGCCACTAAATTATTTCATCCCACGCAGGTTAAAGCAAGCAAAATAATCAAACAGAATATAAAAAAATCACACAAGATACAGGTGTTAAGTAATTACACATCATTGACTGAAGGTGCAAAAATATGCTTTACTTTGTTTCATCTGGATTAAATGAAGCAAAAATAGGAGCTATAGACCAACAGTTACAACACACAAGCAGGATTTGTCAAAAATTTCAATTGTGTTATTTTACAGATTTAACTGCAAACCTGTATACAACATAGCTAGTATAAAATTTACAGAATCTACAGGAAACCACTTTGTCAAACAGTGACATAAAACCAGGAGTAACATTATTCCTTTGGTACCTTAGTATACAAGAAAAGAAATAAACACTGAAGGAAATTTTACTCGGGTGTTTTTGTTGGGTTTGGTTTGGGCTTTTTTCCTGAAAACTGAGGTCTTCCTTTCCAAGTCAGGCATTTTGAAAACAAGTTCTCCTTTTTCCTCCTGCATAGTACTTAAGACATAATATTGACATTTTATTAAATAAACTACCCAAAATCCTCAGCCAATTCATCAGCTTATCCATAAGGCTGTCTCTAACTTCATTTCAAGGTAATAATTCAAAAATAAGTCCTAATACAAGACAGCTTTATACTCATAGAATGGTTGAGGTTGGAAGGGACCTCTGGATGTCATCTTGTCCAACCCTAACAACCCTTGTCTCTCTGAAAGATTCATTCATGCACAGTAGCAAAAATGGATTGCACTTGGACAGCAAATGTATGGTTTACACAACAATTTTGGTCGCTTTCCTTTCTAATAGTTTCCTGGAATATGATAAAGCACATTAAAAGGGGCAACGTGACAATAAGTTACACAGTTGTTGGCACTGGAATGATGATGATGATTGGGCATAAACCTACTGCAGTCAGGAGGGAAGACAACCAGCCTCCTTTTATTTTATTTTATTTTCAAGTCCTGAAATAATACAATTGTTAAAATTAATTTTCAATCTCACACAGGACCAGCTTCATTGCTGCTGAAGAACACTGCTGTTTAGGGATTTGTTTGTTGCCTTTATTGGATCAGATGCCTATCAGTGAGCTTATAAAAGGTACTCACTATTTTTCTGGTCCATAAGAAAGGCTACTGTGAAGCAAAAAGAACCAGAGAAGCAGTTCTAGAAGGCAACATCTACACCACGGTATGAAACAGAGCCAAAGGCAAAGTCGTAAAGTAATAGACTATCTATCTAGGCCAATAAATGCATACAAACAGTAAGCCACAAAAAGCCACATTTAGTTTCACTCAGTCATGATACGTATTCACAAAACTGCTTGAGAGATGCTTCAAAGTGAATTTTAAAGCACAAGTAACCACCATCTGCTCATTTACAATACCTCAATACTCACTTTTAACACTTCATGATGACATAGTCAAAATCCTTAAGCATTCAGATTGTTCTTGAAAATGATATACTCTATAGTGATATTACATACAGATTACAATTTTCCAACTAAACCAAGATATTTGTTCTATTACTTTCTAATCATGAAGCTTGTTATGCGCTGGTTATTTAATGTTTAAAATAAAATTCAAAGTACTAGTGACTATTCTGTAATAATGTTCTCTGTTGTATTCCCTTATTCCCAGCACTTATTTCCCTTAAATCCAATTTAAACATTGCTTGCCTGAAAATCTCATTAGTTCAATGTAGATGTGAATCCAATACGTAATTCATATTAACACAATATTAAGGTTATAACTTAAGCTACCAAACCCAATGAAACTCAGAAATATGACAGCCCATATGACAGCCCATCTGTTACTGAAGTTCTATATTGCTGTAGGATATTTATAATGTTTACACACCAAAGTATGAGCAAATCATGTATATATAAAGTTTCCCACTTATGTCTGATTTGCTTAGATTATTTTAGTACTGATCTTGATAGGGTGGTATAGAGACAGACTTATGAACTACGGTGATTTTCTACATAACCACTGTAGAATGAAAATATTACAGTAGAATATCTTAGTATCTTAGAATTTCAGAAACTGCTGTTAAATAAGGTACCTCCCTCCTCCTCCTGGATTTTTCAGGTTAACAGTATAATCTTGTCTAGTTTGCCTGGTCTAACTGTAAATTATTAATCTAATAGATCTGCTATTATTTCTCTGAAGCTACTTCCAAATCTTACTATTGGGTACTCCTTAGTCTTAAACTTTCTTTTTTTCCTCCAAGATAATTTTGATTCTATTCAGAATTGCATTTTTCAGCCTAGGAGTCTATCAGCAATTGAGCCTTTCCTGCTTTCAGCTGGGATAGTTAACTTTCTTCCTAGTAGCTGCTATAGTGCTGTGGTTTGGACTTAGTATGAGAACAATGTTGATAACGCGCTGATGTTTTAGTTGTTGCTCAGTAGTGTTTACACTAGTCAAGGACTTTTCAGCTTCCCATGCTCTGCCAGGGGCACAAGAAGCTGGGAGGGGGCACCAGCCAGGACAGCTGACCCAAACTGGCCACAGGGCTATTCCATACCATATGGCATCACGCTCAGTACAGAAACTGGGGGAGTTGGCTGGGGGCAGCGATCACTGCTCAGGGATGGGCTGGGTGTCAGTCAGCAGGTGGTGAGCAATTCCATCATGCATCACTTATTTTGTATATTATTATTATATCATTATTATTACCATTATTTTCCCTTCCTTTTCTGTCCTGTTAAACTGTCTTTATCTCAACCCATGAATTTCACTTTTTTTTTTTTTTTCCTTCTGATTCCCTCCCCCATCCCATTGGGGAGGGGGAGAGTGAGCAGGCAGCTGTGTGGTGTTTAGCTGCCTGCTGGGTTAAACCACAACAGAGCCAATGACAAATGTAAGCAGCATGGCACTTGTCCAAACCCAGCTAACCCTCGTCTTTCTCAAGCACATTGCTTAAAGAAGGCTGGTGAGCAGGAGGCATTCCAGTACTTCCAGGGTTTGAATGCAATCACACTTTTTGAATGTACCTTCATGCGCCCGCAAAAATAAAACAGCTTTATGGCCATAACATGGACTTGTTATATTAATATCCTTAAAATGATTACTTTCTTAATATATTAAGGCTCTCTGCCACTTTATCAACCAGTATTTTTCTCCATTTCTGAAGAGCAAAAACCAATTGATAAAGTACATTTTTTTACTCCAAAATTCAGGCACTCTCTGGTCTTCCTCAGTAAAGGAAGCTTTGCCTTTTGTTGCAACTGGTGGGCCCTCTTCAGTCATTTACCATTTTGTTTGCCACAAAGTACAATCAGATTTTGGTTTTGTGTCATGGTTCCTCCCCGAGAGGCAGACCAATTCTTTGCTCACTCTTCCATGCTACTATCTAAAGAAAAATGATGCTTTGTAAAGGTGCAGCAGTTTAAAAAGAAATTAATCTCTCCCCCAAAGCTTTTTTTTTTTTTTTTTGTAAAAACTGGAAGGCAAAATTGTAAAAATAACAGCTTTTCCTGAGAATATTTCCATTACAAAATATTAATAGTCAATTTTATGAACAAGACAATCAGCAAGGAGGTATCATTCTCATAGGATGAGAGATAAAGCTTTTTATGGGCAGATGTATGAGGTGAATACAGTTTCATAAACATATTAAGCAGATCCAGATCTGGTGGTTTTCCTCTATCAAGAAACAGGCAAAATGCATTAGAATCAGTGAAGATCAAGAAGACGCTTAGGATATTACAGAGTACAAGTAAAAGTGTCAAAGTACAAGATCAACGTAATAGACTTAAGGGCAGTGAACTGCTAGTAAAAGCCAATACAATCTACTCCACAAAAATCAAAAATATACCACAAGCAGGACACATAAATTTTTATGAAAAAGCAAAAGGAAGGAAGATGTGACACAGAGAAGCTACGGGAAAAAGGCAGATATAAGCAAAACAGAAAGCTGCTTCTCCTAATTTTAGAAGAGGAAATAGTGATATTTAGTGCTTAGAGGGACATGTACGCAACACTACTAGGTTCTACAAGTCAACCAAAACATTCCTGTTTAAATTTCCATCTTTAATGCAGACTTCCAATGAATTGGAGAAAAAGAATAGGTACATCAATATGTTGTTTCCTTCTTTGTGACAAAGTCTTACAAAATATTCTATGTTTCAAAGCTGAAAACAGCCCTGGACTAGGTGCAAGAGGCTCCATGAAAGAGTTTGAAAGAGGAAGTTATACAGATATTAGTATGTCATATTTCATGAAGTCTGTACTTGGCATAAGACACTATCAATGACAGTATTATAGCTGCTTTTGCCCCTAAGGCAAACTAGTATCTGTATTTGCACATTTTTGAAAAAAGCTGGAATAAGTGATCTTACCATTTTCAGCATCCATCCATTTCGAATACAAAAACTAATTTTTTTTTTTAATTATTTTGTAAGCACTACATTTTATTATGGAATAACTTCAGTGTATTATCTAAAACCACTGTAAGCAGTCTGAGGAATTTCAATAGTGTAACTTCTCAAGGCAACCTTCAAAACCCTTATTATAACAAACAAAATCCCTAATAGATATACTTAATGGTAGAAAACAGACAAGGCACTACTGCTAGCATGCTGTTCAATCTACTCACGAGCCAAATTTCAGTACCATCTTGAACTATTCCAAATATTTTAAGTAAACTGTTTCCCAGTTGGGCAAGACAGGATAAGCATTTGCCCCTCTATATTTGCATCAGATATGATGGGGTCAACTAAAACCATAGTATGCAAAAGTATCCCACTTATGTGAGTTTTTATGGGAGAAAAAACAAACCAGCTTGCTAGTGCTGAAGTGAGCCAGACCTCCAGAATGACCTGGCATCGCAAGCCTCTGCTTGCAATTACATCAGATATGACTGTAATGATATACACCTTGACGATCCATGAGTGTGCATAGTAGTGGAATATAGTGTCCTGTTAATGTGCTGACCCACATCAGATGGTGAGCATCAGCAGGTATATGTGTATCATCAATGCATTAGTACTACTTATGAAGTCCATCTGTCCAAACAGAGTTATTTCAGGGAAATTTCCATATTTTACAGCCCTTCCAATCAGCAGAACAGTCAACGCTTTGCAAACATCCATGATCACAAGGCCAATGCCAAACTGACTGTCCACATATCTTTAATATGCTGGCCAGCTTCCACGAAGCAGAAGCAACAAATTGTAAAACATTATTGTCTTTCTCATCTGGATGTTCTGTGACCTAAGTAATAAATCAAGGTCTTTGTACAGCTGCAATAATGGAGCTTTCTCCTTGTGATGCTTCTAAGTCTACAGCTTGTTATCCCATATTACCATCACAGCACTATCACAACATTTTCATGTTGTGGGCCTAGCCCAGAAGTAGCAACCTATGAAGATGGATAATCAGCCTGATCCATTCTGTTTCTCCACACAGTGCCATTCTGTTGATGCTGGTTTGGTGGGTTTATGTCGATAGCTGCAAAAATCTGTCTCCATCATCTCCCAGCCAATACACTAATTTTGCAATAGCCACCTTCAACTTATGATAGTAACTCTTTTCAGAAAACATTTCAATGGATTTTCAATATCCCATTCTTTAGTAACTCCACTAACAGCCTTTGCTATCCACTTCAAACCCTGAATAAAAGACAGGAAATGATACAGAGAAGACTGATGCATCGGTTGCTAATTATGCTGACAATCCTGGTCATGAAAGGTTGTCAAAGAAGAATACTGAACTGAGAAGCTTGTGCTAAAATACCCAGTGCTCCGTATTCATTAGGGATGAAGATAGTCTGCTCCTTAGCAACTGTTCCTTGCTTAACAGTTGAAAACCTTAAGAGTTAGAAAATTGGCACCTAATATAGTATAATGTGTTAGGAAAGGAAGAACCCTTGAAGATCACAAAGGAAACTAACCATTAGTGCCTGGAATGTGAAATCACTCTGACAGACTTATAACGTGGCTGCTGATGAATTTCAGTCTGCACTGCTTTTATTAGTAGTGACTAGCTACGAATGCCACTGATTAGAGCCGGCTCTGCGCACTTTGAATGGGCAAGATTTGAGTCACAGTCAATCCAACTCACACCTTAATTTGTCTGTCTGGAGAGCAAGATTGATTTGCATCAGGTTCAAACCAGAGGGCAAGCTACTTTTACTAGTGGAAGCTTGTAAAGGAAGGATTTTTGAACTTGGGTACAGCCAGGTGTCTGGTGCTGGCTGAAAAATACAAGGAGGCAAAATTTATAAAGCTAAATACTGTTATAAACTTGTCAAAAATCAAATTAACAAGCAAGAAATGCAGCAGCTGGTAGACAACAACATAAAGTATAAAACAGGGCACTAAGCAGTATTAAAAATAGAAAAATATAAACCTGTATGAATCTGTATGTTCTTATTACTTGCCTCTACAAAGATCAGAACCATCTTACCAAACTGTCATAAACCAGTTAATCTCATGGTGACAGGGACTCATATTCCTTTAATGAGATGACAAGTAACTCCGTGCCTTAAAGAAAAACATTTCTATGATGATCAATGATCAGAAAACCAAGACTAATGAGATTGTTTCAAAGTGAAAACAAAAACAACAAAACAAAACAAAGAACAGGCAGCAGGCACCTTTTATTGGATTCAGTACAAGTTGATAATGACTCGGGGACATTCCAAATGTCATTAATTAGGAGATAATAGTATTTGTCCTGAGACATATTCAGTGGGCTAACACAATCCTGAAGAATACATTAATTTTCTCCCTGGAATAGATATCTTTGCTGCAGGTAACTCTGCCTTCTGCAACATTTCTACTGCAAAAACCAGGCAAACACGTTTCTGTTCAAAACAAGCTTCTATTAGTCTACAGTATGTTTGCTGCAACAGGCTCTGGTTCTGCTATAAAAGAAACAGTATTAATAACATGACCGTAGATTTGCAAAGACTTACCATGCTACAGTTACTATTTGCTGAAATGCATTTCTTGTCATCACACCACTGGCACCCGTTTGTATTGGCAGTACAGCTCGCACAGTCTGCGTATCGGTAACATCTGTCATCTGCAGCAGCTGTAATACACATGAAAGTCAAAAAGAAATATCGCACAGAAGGAGAATACCACCACACCTTAAATGCTTGCTTAGAGTATTTTCTGTTACATCCTTCATTTGAACTCCAGCCATTCATAAAGGTTTAAGTTACTGTAGGAAATTAATTAGGTTCAGTTAATAAGATTTATTCCTTTAAAAATTCCTTTAGTAACAACTATACTTGAAGGTTCCTAAGTCTCACATCAACTAAAGGAATATTCACTGATTTGCAGCATACAAACTCTCCTAGTGCAGTGCATAAAGGCAGCATATCAGAAAGTTTCTGAAACTATCCATTCTTCACTCCTTTAACACAGAAGAAAGTTCTTTTTGAGATGCAGGTTTCTGGTAAAAATAGATTGTTATGCAAGAAGACAATAGTGAAAGTAGTACATAGAAAAAAAATGTAAGAGATATTAGCAATACACAGACATTTTAAGTCTTTATAAATTAATTTATAAACCTACTGATGATTGGTAAGTTATAGTTCTGCCCTTTCTCTACAAAACATATTTGAGGAAAAGTTCCTGTTAAATCCTTAATACAAGCCTTCAGGACTTGGACTAAAATTTATGTTATTTAAAACTGTTTGGGACACAAATTATTACTTCTGTTTAAAGAAGGCAAAAATTTGAAAAATCATGACACAAAATAGGAGAATTCCTACCATCTCCTACACCAATTACCATGTTTAACTCCTGTCTGGTTTGGCTTCTTTAGTCCCAGGACTGTGCAAGTTTAAGAGACTCTCTTGCCAGGGACATCTTGCTATCCAAGAATTGATCTTTTGAAAACCCACGAAAATTTCTGCTTATCCTCTACTATCAACTACCAGCAGTTTCTCAGATGATACTCTTAACCAGATAATAATTGATCCAAATGGTATAAAAGAATATATGAAAAATTGGCTTTTGGCAGAATTTTACCACCGATAACTGGAAAGATTTGACAGCAGTGAAGAACTTCTTTGGAACTGGAATTCTACACACCTCAACTTTTGCAACTTGTAGTATACTCCTACAGCAACTATACTGTAGAAACTGCTCTGATTTTTTTTTTATTTTCCTTCAGCCTGTCTGTGCTTTGTTTTGTTTGGGTTTTTTTAAACACCTCTTGATATGATCAGCTTTTTATAAGATCCACTTTCATCTGCATTACTTTCTAATTTAGTGTCTCAAGATTTTTCATTTTATGAAGAGCTGAAACTTTCTAGACTCTATATATCTACATGTTATGAAACTGTACAAAAGCAGTTCTTCAGAAAGCTTTACCTGGATAACCTTTCTGTCATATAAGGCTCCTTTTTTCTGAGTTTGCAACTTTATATCCAGTTCAGAAACAAATAAAAGCTAAGAGAAAAATAAACTGTCTTGAAGCATTGATTAATAGCAGAACTAATAATTTTTTTAAACATTAAAAGTAGACTGGCAGTTTAATTGTATGGTAGTCTGTACATGTAGCACACAGCCAAAGTTTGGTTAGCAATTTTATACTGTGCTGAAAGGAAAGATGCACAGAAAAAATAGCAGGTGTGTGTAGCAGGGATGTGTATTCTGTTCAAATGAAGTATAAGAACAACACTTTCACATTCAATTTATTTGTGACAAGCCAAAATACTTAGGAATAGGGTGCAACAATTATTCATAACACTAAATTGCTAAATCAAACAATATTGCTATCACAGTGCCGCACAGAAATTCACATGACAAACTTGAACCCGTTCTGACATACTGCAGCAAAGGGGGTCTTTTTTTGCCTCAAGTTTGTTTCCCGCTGTGACTGTACCATATTGTTCTATACAAATGCTCCTGTTGGATAGGTAATCTACTTTAAGCAGTGATGCTTTCCCTCACTCTTACTGGTACATGCAGACGTGAGAGTGCCATATGCCTATAGTGCCAGATATCACTCACAGCGCCCATCTGTGCTCTGACTGCTGTTATGCTTTCCTGGAATCAGAAAAATATGAAGGCATATATATATATACACATATACATGTGTGCGTGTGCGTATCCCAAAACAGAAGAAGGTGGAGAAATAGGAAAATTAATTCAGTTACATATTTCAAAGCTCACCCTTTTATAAATGCTTCAAACACACTGAGCCAAATCCAATCTAAAGTCATTTTATGCTTTATTTCCCCAATGAAGTAAATTCTTCTCTTTGAATCCTCTTATGATTTGTATCCCCTGGCACCTTACACTTGTGCTCTTTTGTACCTACTTCCCTGTATTTAAAATTTAAAAAAAATAAATTAAAAAATCCAGAACTAAATTATTTTAAAAATTAATCCATAAATCTCTTGCATTGGGTATTCTTAGAGAGGAACAGTATTAACAGTCCAATCTCTAGTTCCACTTGGTTGTTTTTTGGGAGGGCATTTGAGTTCCCTCTCGCCCCCATCTCCTACATCACACTACATCTGACACTGTAAGACTAGAATTCACTTACCTGTTTTCTTAGGACATTTTGCTCTAAGAATGTTATTAGCATGTCCAGATTCCCAGGATTCACAATGTTTCTTGTTCCACAGACACCTTATCCCTGGACGAGCGTTTTTACACAGCTCTTCATCTCTGAATGCTTCACAGTTTGGAGGTTTGTACACAAGGATGTCATTCAAAAGAACACTTGAAAAACCCCCAAATATATACATGGACCTATTTGGAAAAAGCAAGTAAGTGTAACTGTTATTGTAGCTATACATATATTTTCTTGCTTTCTTATGTGCCTTGATGTACTATAAAAAAATAACTCATGACATTATTAAAAAAAAATTCTTTACCTCCCTCTAATAAAGGCTCTGTCAGTGGTTCCATTCTAAAGATTGATAAATTTTTCAATGTATTTCTGCATGGAAATTTAGACTAACAAAAAAATTGCTCAAAGTGCACTGTGCTATATGTATTAGGAAGTGACACATACCGAATGTCTGCAAAGAAGAGCTATGAAGGAAACCACTCATTTTTGGTGTCAGATAACGGGAACAGAGCGTGAAATAATGGGCTGCAGGAAATGAGAATGTTTTTCTTCAAGAAGATTTCAAAGATAGGCAGCAATAATTGGCAGATAGACATTTCTTTTTGGTAACATTTCCGGTGCAGTAGCTGCTGACATCAGAACCAGAGGACTAGATTTGAGACCCTATCCTTCTCATTTAAAATTAAGAACAGCCTTGGCTAAAAGGTAATAATAAAGAACCTGTATACCTGTTGTATCATATACTTTTAAAACAGAATTAATCATACAGAGTTACCAATAGCAGAAATCTTTGCAGAGTATCTCGTATTACACTTTTTTTGTACTACTAAAAATACCCCT
>VZTL01091404.1:0-20440 GCA_013400535.1 Scopus umbretta
AGCTGAAACCAGGACAACCACTTGCTGTTTGGGATGTGCAAAACTATTTGGTTGTAAATGACTTGTTCCATGTTTCTTTTGTTAGCTTTACCAGGGAGTCAGCCTTATCTGAAGTAACTAGTGGGCTCTGAGGCTTCATTTTAGACACCTTTTTCTGATGGCAAGTGAGAGTTGGAGTGAAGATCATCTCTTGAGTTTGGTGGGACTGTGCAGAGAAGCAAGTTGGTGCTCCATGGCGAGCGAGCATGGCGGTACAGGGCAGCCACTGCTCATGCTTTGGCAGCAGATCTGTCTGTGAGGGCCTATTACCATCAGAATTGATGGCAAAATACTTTTTCTACACCACAGGTTTGATTTCAGTGGTATCAAGCTAGGACTTGAATATGCACTAATCTACACTCTTCGTAGGAACGGGTGTGCCCTCGTTTGTTCAGACAGTGCTTCTAACTTTTTGGGGTTACTGGAGAGAAGCTGTGCGTGGGTAATGTGCTACCATCCGATCTGAAAATAAATGGTTTCAGTTAAAAAAAGAAAACCTGTGTTAAAAGGGAAAAGCGAACTATGTCCTTTCTATATTTGAGAGTTAAATCCTGTTTGTTTTGCCTAAATCCCAGTAAGTGAGGCCAGCAAAGGTTTCCTTTTGCTCACGGCCGCTTACTTCCTTCAGACTACCAAGCAGAATGAAATCTTCAGTCCAGAAGAGAAATGTTTCACAAGTACAATACATTCTTTTTGCAGGAATTCCTAAAATTTTACTTTACATTAGAGTTTGTATGGCATCACCTGGTCGTGTCCCGCCCCCCATCCCGGCTGCAACTATTGCCACAGTTTCTCTGTGTTGATCTTTTCTGCAAATATACATCTTACCAAAAAGCATTGCTCACTAAGACTTGGACAATGGTTTATGATACTTTACTCTGATGTAAAGTAATTACACTCTAAACTATGACAGGCATTGTAATTTGGAGATTGCATTCCACGCATACCCTTCCATCATGTTCTGGCAAAGGCCATCTTCTGCTAAATCTGATAAATTTCAAATCCCAAATGTGCACGTGTGTAAAAAACAACCATACCAAGGGTGTCTGTCATTTTGTGGTGTTGGCCGGGATATCAGCTGGTTTACCTTTACACCATCAGAATGCAAATTATCATGTGATAAACTGTAGCATTAACCTTACCCCTGGAGGAGCGCTGGCTTCTCCAAGCTCACCCTGCACTCTGTAGGCTGGGTGCCACAGCTCTGTCAAGGCCAGGGTGCCACACTGGGCAGTATGCTCCTGCTTAACCTTAAATACGTCAACAGCCCTCAACTAGAGAGCTTTTTCAAATGCAGTTATGTTTTTGAAATGCAGCCTGAAGTCTCCCCAGAACTGGGGGCCACAGTGTGCAAAATCTGAAATGAACTTTTGGTAAGCCCCAGATGATTGCTGTGCTTCAGTAGAGGAGAAGGGTTAGCCTTCTGGTTTTTCCACTGGCACATCTTCAAGGTAAAAAAAGAAAAGCCAGTGAGGTCTGGACAGATTTCCAGATCTTTCTCCTGGTTAAAATTGTCTCTTCTTATTTTAGTCTTGCACTTCCAATTTTGCTCTACAAAGTTATTTGAGTTCAGCGTGTTCTAATTTAGAAGTGAAATATGGTTTTTGCTACACTCAAATACATGCAATCATTGTAGCACGGTCTCCTTGCATACTTCAGCAGACTTGGACTGTCTCACTCCAGGGCTCGCTTCCCTCAAGGCTCATCTCTTCTCCATGTTTTGATAAGGAGATGAAAGGTGCAGAGAAGGGCTGGTGTTGAATGGAAGTTCATTGTCTTGATCTTTGATTTATCCCCTTATCTAGATGTAGAATATCTTGCACCTAAATATTTTAGTAACTTGGAGGAAAGAACTGTGAAGTAATACATTTTACTAAATTTAATTTTCCAAATGCCAACAAGCTCAGTACATTCTGGGACATGTAACCTCAAAGCGCAGACAGTTTGAGTGAGCCACTCGACTATGTAAATTGATCAAATACCAGTCAGTAGATTGAAGTGTACATATTTGCATACGTACACTTGTATATGACACTTGGTCTAGAAGAAAGTGAATTTGCTTTGCTGGAAAGATGTTCAGTAAAAGTGAATACGACCATTTTGACATCCGGGCTAATCAGTTTAAGAGCAAGTTGCCTTGTTTCTATAATTGGTTTTGCCCCCTTGCACCAAGGGAGGTGTAGATTGGATATTAGGAAAAAGATTTCTTAACTGAAAGAGTGGTGACGCATTGGAACCGGCTGCCCAAGGAGGTGGTGGAGTCCCCATCCCTGGAGGTGTTCAAAAAACATCTAGATGTGGTACTTCAAGACATGGTTTAGTAGTCATGGTGTTGTTGGCTTGATGGTTGGACTAGATGATCTCAGAGGCCTTTTCCAACCTTAACAATTCTATGATTCTATGATTCTATCATTTAAAAACAAAAAAGAAAACAAAAGCAAGAGGCACCCCCAAGTAACAGGAAATATGGTTTGAATGCAGTGTTATCTGTTAGTATTTCAAAGTTATGGCTCCCCACTGTATGCTAAAGTTTGTGCTAGGAAATGTATGTGAAAAAGCTAAGTAGGTTTTCTGTCAATTTTCAGTTTCCTTTATGCATATACTCTGAATTTTCATGTTTGCATTGAGAAGATCATGCAAAAGGCTTATGTATATAAAGGTCTGGCTGCATATCTGTAAGGCTGTACATGCTCAATTGGAAGTAACAAAATCAAAGGCTTTCTATACGTTGGGTGCATTTTGTACGTACCAGCCATATGGATAGTGGTAATATTAAACTCTTCAGTGAAAATAAAATAAGCCTGAGATTGTCACTGTAGATTGCCCACACCTCTGCTTGTTGCTTATGTGTCACCACTGAGCTATAAGAAAGAGAGTAATAAATTTAGGAGGAATATTGCAGGTGCCAGTCTTCAGAATTTCAGAAGGCCAGCGCAAACTTCTGGTGCATGTCTTCTTCCCAAAGTTGGCACCTGCCATACCTAGGCAAAGAAGAAAAGTTCCCATTTTTGAGTAATTGTGCAACAATGGAAAGACAATTTTTTAAAGTGAATTTGGAAAGTTAGTTTGATATTCGAAGTATATTCAAAATTGGGATGTAGTGTTTCTGGGTTTCAGAATGCTTTACTTTATAATAACTCATTTTTGTATTTCCCTAGTAAATTGCCATCAAGGAATTAGTATTAAAGGGATTACAAACGGTTTCTATTCTTACATACATATGATCTTGCAAATGATAAAGCAAGCAATATTTTTAAAAAGAAGCTGTTTTAAAGGGGATCTGTGTTAGCATTTTTGTTCTGTAGTTGTATATAATCATCCCTGACAAAAAACCCCACTTGTTAGTACCTAAAACCAGGCTGCAAGGAAATGGTAAGGTAGCTGATGTGATGAGCAGGTGTCTAATTCTAAAATACTATTCAGGCATTATCCACGTTGTGGAATATTTTTCAGGGAGAGAGTCATAAGCTGTTTTTAGCAATTCCGCTTAGAGGGAACACTCTTTGTGACCATTCTCTGAATTCGGTTACTTTATTGATTTGTCTCATTTCATTAACATTGTTTATAGAAGAAAACAACGAAAATTTTGCTAACTTATCTTTAAGATGGTGTAAGTTACTTAATAATGTGGATTTTGAAAGTCCTGGATAACCAAAGATTGCGTCATTTCCTTGATATCATGCGTATACTAAGCAATGAATTAACCACATGTGCCTGCTTTCATTCATGAATGTATAGAAAGGGAATGAGGATAGAACCGATTGCTTTCCATATATTTAGAGTAGTTCTTGTGGTAAAGGGAACTCTAATCCCATTTTTGTGACTACGTATGTTTTTCTTACAATCTTCCAGGCAGTAACTAAAATGCAGAGTACCATGTTCTCTGATAAGGTCTCAGAACAACTGTATTTTCTCTTGGATGGAAAATGCTGTTACTTTGGAGACATTTGTATCCCTATGTTGTAGGTGTGGTTGCACTGGCAGATCCATGGAAAACACGAGCCATCATTCCTGTTAATGGTATAATCCAGCTAGCTCAAGAAGTCTTTTATATTAAAAGAGGTTCCCGTTGTTTCTAACCTTCCTCTAAGATTTGAGGATTTTGGGGCTGGCATATACTGTATATTTTCCCTGTTCTGCTGCTGCCTCCCAAAAAAAAAGAAGGAAGAGGAACATTTGTTTAATTCCCTTTTGGAAAAGAGCATTCTAGGGAGGACATTTATCCTCCCAGCTTTGTCTCGGTGCTTCTGTTTCACTCCAGAAAAGTAGTGACTGAGTGTTGCTACGACATTACATCTGTGCAATTTATCAAAGCTTATGGGATTTTTACTTGGGTTACAGAAGGCTCATCAGTCGTCGAGTCAATTGAACATAGGTCATAATTATTACACTATTAGAGCGTTCTTGAAAAAGATAAATAAGTGTTAGGGCTGTAAGATCTGTTGGAATAAAAGAAAAGTATTTTAATAAAAATGTCAGTATTTTAACATTCTTCAAGTTCTACAAAACAAATGCGAACCTGACTTTCAAAGAAATTACAGTACTACAATGATGAAAGTTCAGTGATAAAGGGATACTGCTGCCTAACTTACTAAACATAAACCAGTGCAGTTGTGAAGGAAGGGACTGCATTTCTGCCTGTTTCTCTAGGACTGTCTTTAGTGAGGACATGAAGAGTTTGCATCCAGGAGAGAATTTCTGCCTGACTAAATTTTGCAAATCCACGCACTTTCAGTAGTCTTGTAAGTTCTAGTTTGAGTAGTAGGTTATGGTTCCCTACTAAGCACTTACTCCAGAGAATACATATTCCCATCAGTTCTTAGATTTATGTTGCATGCCTTTTCTGCAGACCATTCTTTTGCATTCAAACACTGTGGTAATGTCCACTACCAGCAGAATGATGTTCGGAGAAGCAAAGACTAATTTACAGAATTATCCATCATGACTATAGAACTGAGGTTGGTGACATACTTGCCCCCTGCCCAGCTTTCTTCTCTGACTACGGTGTTGTATAGTTTATGTCTCTATTTTTATAGATTGGTAGACAGGCATTGACCAAGAGTATGAGAATGTGTCTCATAATGTGCAAGGCAGCTGCAGCGTGTCACATTTGCACTTTCTAAACCTCAACACAGAAATTCCCTGGCTGGATAGAAATTTGCATGCAGCTTGAAGGCATTAAATACTGCATCTCTAGGAAATCTTGGTGGAACTTGATCCATTTGTTGCTTACAGAATTGTGGTTGTGGATGAAAAGAAACATTGTTTCCAAAATTCAGTTGTTCCAAATAATGTAGGTTTGAAAATTTCTTTTTAAGCTGTTTTTCAGTCCGGACATTGGTGGAGGGATTTGTGTAGCATGTTCTTCTTCTGTCTGATGTTCTGGGACGTTGTCTTAACAGCTACTGTTTGCAGAGCCTTTCATATTCCCTGTGGAAATTTCTTATTTGCACATGATTTTGGATGTTGTTATTAGATGAATGACCCTTTTTGCAAAAATGTGAACTACAGTATGTGTCTGGATGTGCCATCAAGTAGGTAGTATGGCAAAACTTAGGCTAAGGTTTTGATGATACTGTGTGATGAGCCCGCTTTTTATTTGCTTCTTCGGATCAGCCAAGATCGGTCATGGTATAACATAATGTTGCAGAATTTGAGTTGTGTGATTTTAAGGATCACCTCTGCGTGCTTTAGATTAGGTGCCTACCAAGAGGTCCTTTGATAGATGTTACTTCAGAAGGTGTTAACTACCCCTAGCTACTTACCAGAAGCTACCAACCTTATAACAGGTGGAAGAATATGGCACTAGTCCAGACAATTGCTGATCATTGTTTAAAACATGGATTCAGTTTGAGTTTGAGTATCTGGGTGCAAGTTTACATTCTCTTAGCACAATTTTTCTATAAAAGCAGCAAAGTGATGAGGTAGACAGGTAGAATAGCCCTAACCTGCCCCAGCCAGGTCTGTTGGAATTGGGCTGTAAAAGCCCTTGGTCCCTGTAGGTGAAGCAAATTAACAAGGCTGCTTGCACCTCAAAATACCTCACCAGTTGCTGGGAAGGCTTTCTATCACAGGCTGCCAAATCCTTCGCTTTTTGGTTTTTCCAGATTTATCCACTGAGAAATTAGGGACACTTCTGCAAAATTGGATTTGGTCTTAACCTGCTTTTTTACAGGAAGTTGTAAGTTTCATAAACCTGGATGTTGGTGTTCAGGAGAGCAGAAAGATAAAAAGGAAGAACAAAAGCAGAGCAGATGCATTTCTTAGTGAAGGGCAGTGTTGGCGAGGCTTGTTCAGTGACGCTATGCTTCCCTTATGTTGCAGAAATGAGGAAACCTCAATAGCTATTGAGCACTTTTTATGAGCAGTAAATACACTGCAGAAAGAAAAGCAGTGTCTGTAGGGTTTTATAAAGGTTCCTGTAACAGCATCTAACTTAATGGTTTTTTTCAACATAACCTGTTATGACCTAGCTGACCAGCCTTCATTCAGTTTGCTGGGATTTGTACAGAGCAGGAGGAGTGAAGTCAGCAATCACAGGAGAGAAATTAAGAAATAGAGCTTTTTTTTTTTTTAAGAAAAAAAAAGAAGTCTTTTGATTCAAAGCCAAGATTTAAAGCCAATTTTTAATGGCTTTTTTTCCCCTGTTGATTGGCTTCTCCCCAAGTCACATCATTTCCAGTGAATCTGTGGAGAGTATCACAGTGCCTGACATTATAAGGGGTAATACATTGGAATCTGGAAAGAGTCCTCCATCTATCTGTATGAAGTAAGCAGGCTTGGGAGGTGACGCAAAGGTAAAACCAGGATTTTAAAAACAGTGAAACTGTATTCATATAGCTACTCTATACTTTTTTTTAAAGCAAAAGTGAGAATGAGAAATTACTTAAGATTAAAGGAGTTGGAAGGGTACAATTAGTATGCCTTTTGCTCGGCAGAAGAGACAGGCTTTGACCCTGGGAAGCTCCTCAGTGGCGCAGAAGAAAGAAGCCTCACGGAAAGCTGAATAATTGCTGCATCTTTGTGGTCACTCAGCTCCACGGAGGGGAAGGAAACACAGATCGGCCACTGGCATTTCCAGCGTCAAACAGCCTCGAGCCTCACTTTCCCCTTCTCACTTGTGCTGTGGCTGCAGCAGCTTCTGTGTGGAAGGAAGGTGCAGATCAGTAACGTAGGTCTTGTGAAAGACATGGGGTAAGGAAGGCATTTGTCTTTGTCCTACAAATGCACAGGCTTTTGTTCTTCCCAGCTTCGCAACAGTGGTTTAATACCAAATTGTTCATGTAGTTGCACTGTACAGAACAGTGCTGGCACACAGAGCTATATGGTGAGACATTATACAAGATGAATTTTAAAATAATTTAAAAACAGAGGTCCATGTCTTGTTCAGCTCCATTTTAGGAAGCAAGGATGGGAAGATCACCACTGATTAAATGTATTTGGCGTAATTCTGCTGACAACAAAGGAATTGCACTGATGTAGAAATTTGAAAGTGGTTAGAGAAAACAGTTGCTGGGGAGAAGAGGTTAGGAAGAAGATAAAACATTAAAAGCTGTTTTTAAATGATGTGTTCTAGCTAAAACAATGAGTAAGGTCTCAAGCATTTAGTACAAGGAGGTGAAAGCAACCCCTTCCCTTTAGAATGAAACAGGTACATTAATTGCCTAAACTTTGCTTCCAGAAAGTCTTAATTTTCCTCATTTTGTGGTATTCAACCTTATAGTGGGTAGAACGTGTGGTTATGCATAATCCTATCAGAACAGCAGGAATGCACTGCAATTGATCGTTTGGTTATAAGTCTAATTGCCCTTTTTTGTAGTTTCATTCTCTCTTTGGGGCTACACTGGTAAAGGACAGAGTAGTCATCTAAATATGCACATCCAGAGTCTGCTACCAGTGATGATGACAGCACAAATTTAGTAAATCTCACTTAGAATTTCAAAGAAGATAATTTGGCTGTTGGATTTCAGAAGACTTTCCCCATATTTGTAATACATTTGAAAATTTCAACTGTGCTGAAGTAGTATTGTTGAAAATTTTCTTGTAAATGCATGTCCTGATTTCCCAGGGCACTTTTCTTGCCCTGAACTTCCTGCTGTTGAGAAGATCCCAGACTGTGTAGAGCTGATGCACACGTACCCCATAGGGTAAGCAGATCCCAGGAGCAGACATAGGCCTGGGGTGGTCCCACCACCACCCACGGGTAGCCCCTCATTGGAGCATGGCTCCGAATCCCAGAGCAGGGAGGTCTTGGAGCAGGTAGCTGACCTGAGATTTATCCTGAACCACCAATTTGAGAGCTGCTTTAAGAGCACACATCCAGGAGCCTGTTAGTCTGAAGTTGGCATAATGGCCATGGAGAATTTCTGTTGATACTCTTATTTGCTCAGATTGAGCACAGGAGACAGCAACCTGATGTTAATTTACTTGTGTTTCTTTGTTTAACAAATGAAGCATTTGTTTTATGTTCAAATATATATGTAGGATTTTAATCTAGATGTATTAAACAGACAACAAAAATAAGAATTACGCTTTGTGGGCATTTCACTAGCGTTGAAAAACAGAAGGCTAATGTCTGCAGTAAGCAGCACCATCTAAAGCAGTACCTAACTGTGTTAGATCGTGTAAATCCTTTATACTTAAAGGAAAAGAAATTCTGCTTGCTCTAACATGAAATGTAAAACTCTCTACCTCGAGCAACAAACCCATCTGTCAAAGCTAGTCTGTAAAGCAGAGCCCCGCTGCATGATCTGAAGGGCAGAAAACAGCCGTGCTGTATTCCAGGCTTGCATTTGTTAGCAAACAGTCTTTGGGTAATATTTATCAATGCGCGTGGTCTTCCTTTAGGAAAAACGAAACGAGTTGGGTGTGTATGTGCTGAGAAGTTTAACCCCGAAGAACAAGTTTGAAAAGGCAGAAGGAAATGGAGACCTGCCAAGCTTGTTGGCTGGAGTCATGGACAAGAGCAAGGCCTGTCTGAACTGCCACTCAGTTTTTATTCTGCGAGTTTGCAGGGTTGGTGATTAGAGTGGCTTTCGCCCAATTATGCTGTGATTATTCCGCTGCACTGTAATTGACTGGGGAGATATGCTAATACCTGTCATTTGGGATGATAAAAGATGAGCGGAGGACGCAATGCATTATTTAGCTGGCTGTGTGATAGATGAGGGATGCGCAGAGTGCTTTAATTGCTGAGAAGAGAGGTTAAGCTGAACGAACGGATGAATTAGAAATGAGTTTTTTTATGGCTTGTGGAAAAGTGAAATAAAGGGAAATGTGCTTTAAAACTGTAGCAGCAGATAGAAGCAAACACAACAAGACGAGGTCTTTTAGGCAGCTTACTCTCTTAATTTAAATATATAAGACAAAACACGGTTTAGTGTTCAGTAAATAATAGTGACAATAATGATAAGAAATGCTTGGTGAGTTCATATCCTTGCCAAAGAAATCGTTGTAAAAGGGACTGTTTTTATTTGAGGTGATATTTGGTGACTTGGAACCTTTTCAATTTCTGTTGCAGTTCAGACCTTTAAAACCTCGTTTCTAAGGGCTGTGGTACCAACTGCTGAATAGTGTTTTGCGTGCATAGGTCAGATATAGATTTACATAAATAATATCACGCACACATATACATACACACACACACACACACAAAATCTCTTGAGTATATGTGTTACACAGTTAATAAGTGCACAGAGAAAGAAGTGAGATAAAATGAATATTCATAACAGTTGGAGTGTAGCGATACAATTAGCAAGAGTATACAAATAACTCACAAGTGACAAAGCTCTTACCCTTTGGGTGGGAAGGTCATTAGAAACTGTATTTTCTTTTTTAAAAAAATTACCTAGCGAAAAACAATGAAAGCGACTAGTAATTTTCCCGTTGTGGCATTCTTTGCATTTACACGAGCATTTGCCTGTGATTTAGAAAAATATTTTGAGTCTGTTCCATGAAGGCGTGTGTGGGTTAGGTTTTTGGGAAGGACTTCCAATTTGCAGTTAGGAAAATAATTTTCGTTATTGCGACCAAACCTTTATAAAATGGAGGAAATGATCTCCAGCGTCGTTGACTTGTCCCCAGACCCATCTAACTGCTGGGAGGCTGCTACCTGTCTATTGCAGTACATTTTTTTCCCCAGAAAATACTGGCTCTCAAGTCATTATTATTGAATGATAATGGATTTGTCTAGAATATCATGCCTCATGAGCTGGAAGCCAGCTTGAGACAGATGTGGTGCTCTGCTGCTGAAGTAGAGTCTGCAGGGCCCAGTCGCTCCCCCAGATATAATTGTCACCTTCTTCTTTCTGCCATTCACCAAAATTTCTTTATGGCTGTTTTTCATCATCCATGTCTGGGACTGGGAACTTTTTTTACAGCTGTGCAGCCCATTGTTAACTTTTTTTTTTTTTTCTTAAGTTAGTTTTAAGAGGGCAGTTTATAAGGCAGTTTGCTGCTTTTATGGAGCGATTTATGTTGCTGTGTGCTGGTTAATATAATTTTTGTAAAATGACCACTTGGATTTTGAAATGTGAGTGCTTCTGGTTGCACTTTGGCTTCTTTCCATTAGTTGAATAGATGCAGCTCTCGGAAAAGCTGTGCATCTTTGAAGAAAGAAGCAGTAAAATGCTCTAATGTTACTGTTTTATGGAGTGTTATAGAGAAAAATCTAACTTTTAAAAATCCCTTATTAACCATTTTTAAAGATGTTACAAGAGAAAGTTTATTCCACATGATTTAGTTCGTAATAACATATTTAATGTAAGACAAGTGCCTTTTCCCGTCCAGTGAGACACCCAAGCAGTTTTGCTTCTTGAGATGGGATACCCCTGATGGCAGCCAGCGTTGGGGAGTGTGGCCGATGCTTGGCACACCACTGGGGTCTTCAACATCTGTGCAAAGCCAATGGGAGATAACATTGCAATAGCGTGGTCTAACGTAGTGTGAGCTGTGGTCCCAGTCTAGGAGCACACAGGTGAGGGGAGAGAGGTTATGGAAAGGGCATGGGAGCTGCTGCTCACCCCCGGTCCCAGGTGGGAGCAGGTCTCTCCAGCAGGCATGCAGAAGCAGCAGGATGGACCCACACGTGGCATCTGCTTGGGATCTGGTAACTTCTGACGTGACAAATACCATTTTTTATGTCTTAAGTCCTCCTGCTGTTTTTGTGGTTTGTGGCCTTCTACAGTTTTCTCTCACTCTCTGGGTTGCGATGGACCCCTGCAATTAGGAAGGGAATGAGGCCCAGCCCTGCTCGTTTGCAGATAGCACGAGCAGCTTGGGAAATGATCTTACCCAGCTGCGTGTTTGCAGTCAGCTATTCTTCTGCTTCCATGTTAGGTACCTGTAAATACAGTGAGGATAAGGCTACTAACTTTTTTTCGGTCTTTTCTAGTCCAAATTCCCTGCAAACCACTATTTTCACTATTATGCCATGCACAAGGCATCAGATGACTTCTAGCGTGTTGTAACCGTGGAATCAGCATGTAGTTTAGAAGATTTTCATGCTCCTTGAACACTAAATTTTAACTTACCCAGGGAAATAACAATCACTTATGATACAACAGCAAAGTATTGCTGAGAGTGAGCCATTTTTCAGTATCCAGCTTTATCAATGAAAAAATTTGTCATCATTATATGTATTGCGTATATATACATGTGTGTATGTTTACATGAACATGTAAATATGTGTAAATACATGTGTAACACATGTAAAATTAATGTGTTACATGAACACAGAATGCATAGTTAATTTCTGTATTGCATTGTGATGCAAATGCCTATCTATCAGAGATTTTCAGCTTATTTTGCTGTGCCCTAAGAGATACCTACAGTAGGTACAATGGGAAGATTAACTTAAAACAAAAACCGATATACCTGAACTAAACACCTTGCTTATGACCAGCTGAAATGAATTATAGGAAGGAACAGAATGTTAGTTCATAACAGTTAATCTTTGTTATTTTTTGTTTAATACATTGTTAGGTCAATTGGAAAATATTAGTCCTCAATTGTCATGTGGCTTAGTGCTATTTCTCTACATGTAAGTATCTATAATTTAGATTCTGAGGCAAAAATAACTTTATTTTGTTACTGATAAAAGATGAAACATATTTGACTGACATTGTTGGAAATAAGCGATAAGAAACTTTAACAGATCTATCAATCAAAACAGCAGTTTTATTTCTTGTATTATTAGCTCCTGAGGCTTTGCTGCAGCGCGTGAGAGGTAATTTCTTACCGTAGGCTTTTCTTACTGTGCACTTGATGTACTTCGGGGGTGGGCGGTGAAAACTGTACATTTTATTTTGTTTTCAGTGTTTCAGTCATAAGGTTTTGATGATCTCAGCTTGTTCCTTTAGTAGTTATGTCTGGGTATGATATAAGGAATCTTGGAAACCCACTAAGGCAATAGGAAACAGGGGTCAGGAGAGAACGGAGTAATTTTTTAGACTTAAAAACACTGGGGGCAGAAGGGGGGGCAGAATTGCTCTTACAACGCTTTATGAAAGCAAACCAACAACAAATCTTGAGAATTTCAAAGTGTCCTTTCCTTTCCGTAGTTTTCCATCAGGGTTCTATATACATTTTGTAGCGCTGCTCTACACTCCGTTTCCGAAGTGCGTTATGGATTATGTGAGCAATGCTTGTGGTGGTTTTTGATCCCTAGATCAATCCTAGTGATGGGAGTTTATTGAAGCCTCCAGTGGGTGAAACACGGGACAAAGCAGCAGAAGCTCCTTTGATAGTGCTGGGTAGCTCATTAGAAGAGGTAGTGGTGTCATCCAAAAGAAGCTATTTGGGAACCACAGAGTGTGGTACTGGGGCTAGCACTTTCCTTGACTCATCTGGAACTAACATGGACCTGGTATAGATTTTTCTTCAGAAGGAGAGAGGGAAGTCCTCCCCCACCCCATATTTTCTGAATAATTTTAAACAGCATCAGCCTAGATCCCTTCAACTTTGAATTTCAAATTATTCGGCTATATAAAAATGAACAGACACTGCTATGTCTAAAGGTAGGCACGTGACTCCAGGGCTTCAGTTTGGACAGAAACCTCTATGTTCATGTAACTTTATGTAAATACGCACACACGCACACATGTACACAATAAACACAGAGTAAGTTTTCTTATTCCTAATGGAAAAAGGCTTTTTGTGTTTCCTGAAAGAAAAAAATAGTAAGAGGCTAAGCCCAAGATCTGGGATAGAGATGTTATTCTGACTTGATAAGAGCAACAGTGAGTTAGGAAGAAGTGTATAGGGAGAGTAAAAAATAGCCATTCATTTCCAGCTAACAGTACCATTTAAAAATTTGGAATTTAGAGGACAGTGTAGTATCGTTCTATCCAGTGAGAGCACTAAATTGTGAGTGGCTTTGCTTTTACTTTTTTAGAACTGTATTTGTCGTTCTGTGTTAAACATACTTCAGAGATTACTAAGTGATTTGATATTTACCGAATAATGCCCATGAGCAGTAGCTGCTGAGTCATGATACAAAGTTAGCACTTCGGTGGGAGATTGAAGGGGAGTATGACCAGCGTTGTGTTTTCAGCTTCAAAAAAGATGTTCCAGCAATTCTAAGCAGATGGGCTCTGAGGCTGGGGAGCAGAAAATGCTGCTGTTTGGAGGTCTGAAATTTTGAGTTCTCATTTATTTTACATGTTTCAGAGGTAATAAAACACTTTCTAGGGGTCTAAATGAGCTGTAATGAATTTGATTTTAGGGGGAAGGGAATTTATTTCTGTGGTTGTTGCTTAATCAACATCTACTCTGCCGCTTCACGTCAGCTTCTGTCCTTTCCAAGTGAATTAGTTCTTTGGGCAGCATGTTAAGAGGAAGTGTATTGTTCTTGGCAGGGCACTTGAATTTCTAATTACCAGATTCCTGCCGTAATTGCAATTACCTGGACACCCAGGCAGGGTGAACTTTTGGAAAAGAATGTAATTAGTGCAGAAGAAACCTCACTGCCAACCGCTTGTCTGGATATCTGCACTAAGCAGAACCTTGATAAGTTCACATCTCTACAGACAAGCTATCAATCCTTCGAGATGCTGCCCAAATGTTGTGCAAGTCTGTTGCAATGTGTATGATTATTGTATGGCCTTAGACCCGGTGTGAAGTTAAAGACAACTATCGGCTTTTCTGTTCCCACTGGAATTTAGGGAGGAAGAAGGACCGCTACAAGAGAAATCTTCGTTTTTTCTAGGTGCTCACCAATAAGGAGTTCATCAGATGCAGAATTTAAGTAAATGGCAATAGTAAATTGTGGTCTGTGTAAGATAAATGAGGTGCACATGGAGTAATTTAATTCAAGTAAAAATAAACAAATTAGATAATTTCTTTCCAATAATGTTTGTAGTGAGCCATTCTTTACATGCAACTACAATAGCAAAAATGTTACTAGTCCAGAAGTCATGCAAAACCACACTTTTGAGTAGAGGTGGAGCCGTAGTAAGGCTAGTTGTGAATACAGGTTGTAGCATATCCTGATTATAAGCTGAAATCTCTTGGCTTATGGGCCTCTGGAAAGGCTTGCTGCATCAGGCTTTTATTGTCAGCTCCTTTGTGTTGACTCACAGGAAAATTAAATGGAATTGATGAAAAATAAGGGAAAAGAAATCAAAGAATTACTACTTCAAAAAAATTACTGAAAACCATCTTTCTGTAATTGCAACCTTTTAGTAATTCAGCTTTCAAATAATGTTGCTGATGAGGAAATTGAAAAACTTCTGTATTAAAACATTTTTTGTACTGCGGATTGAGTTCTTTGGGGGGCTTTGTTTCTTTCCTTGATCCCTTTTAATTAAAAAAAAAAAAAAAAACCCACCCCCCAAAAAACCAAAACCAAACACAAACAAACAAACAAACAAAAAACACAACAAAGACATTGATGTGATTGATCTCTATGAGATCAGGGATGGACAGACTTTGTCTCCATGGTGGTAGCCAGTTGTAGCATACCAGTGTCACTTATTGATGGACTGAAAATAAGAGAAGCTCTCAGATAAGTGCCTTCTGTTTGTATAGAAAGAGTTATAAAGCTGCTTTATTCTTTCAAAAACACAGTTAAGAGCACTCCAGATGAGCTGCTCAAATGCTGTGTTTCCCAAGCTCACGTAATGGTGAAAGGGTTGTGGTGGGAATGGTGGTGGTGGTGGTATAAAACTCCTCCAGTTGCTTTGAAACAACGCAGGGATAGAGGAGATGAAGGAGATGGGCTGGTGAAGCCCTGGTGAGTAGTTAACCAGTTTAAATTCTGTTATTGGGGTGTTCAAGTCATTAACAAGTACATCAATATGGTTTTTATTACACATAGAGTGTGGTTGGCAACGAGAACTTATTCTCAGCTAGCCTGATCACAGACAAACCCTCTTCAGTCCGATCCCAGGGGTTGTTGCCCATCCCTCACTTTTGCCAAAATAGAAGTGAGAATACTTCAGGAGGTTTCGGGAGGTAATTCGTGAGATTCAGGGTCAGCAAGCTTGAGGGGCTCAATACTAGGGGTTTTACATAGCTTTTAAATTTTGATTTTGTGAAGAAAAGGTGCTTTAAAAAGTTTGGATATCACAGTGTTTTCATTATCAGTTTTTCTCTCTGCTCCATGTTCAAATTTGGCTGTTCTCAGTCTTACCAATCAAACTCTTTTATTTTTTTGTTTTCCGACATGTATTGTCAGAGAAAGTCAGATTAGAAAGGTTTGGGGTTATTTTTCTTTCTGTTTTAGCTAGACTCATAGATTTATATGCCTCTTGTGCTGGAAAATAATATGCACCTGTTAGTATTGGGGAGAGTGAGTGATACTCGTGCATGCAGGCAGACAAAAGTTTTGAAGACAAGTTGTGATTTTCAGGTGCTGGTGTTGAAACGCTATGAAGTCCCTTGTTTTCAGGTTTCTTGGCATTCCTGGAAAATTAGAATATTTTTATGGGATCTCAGTCACTATTGATTTTGAAATGCCTTGGCAAGAGGCATGATAACAAACATTTTGAACATTGGATAAGCAGTTTTTCCCTCTCCTTTGAAAATGAATAGGGAAGGGAAACCTAGATGTATTAAAAGCATTATATAAAAAGAAGACAATTTGTCACTGTAGGGTTTCTCCCATGTTTTAATTTTGGTGGTCTTATAACCGTAGCACTGAAAGAGTTGCATGTATGGATATAGCTACCCTCCCTAGTTGTTACAACCAATCTGAATTCCCTAGATGAGAGCTCATTGACCACTAGCCATGGTCAGGGCTTCTGAAGACTAGCGTCAGCTGAGTTGTTAACACGGCCTCGCCTGGTTGCTTCACACAGGAAAGTGGAGACCTTCTTAAGAGTTATTTTTAGCATTCTCATATTTTTTTAATTTGCACATTCGCTGGTAATAAGGGGCATAATTCTTTTATTCCCCTCCATCTTTCACTGGGAACAAGCATGGGGTATCTTTTGTCCTCTCCAGTGTTCCTATTTTTATGCCTTTACTTCATCTCCTTCTGTACTACTACATATACTTCCTCATACCTTTCTTTCCAAAAAAGCACATAGTGCATTTCAATGTTGAGAACCACTGGAAAAAAGGAAATTCTCAGCTGCTTTAATATACGCACAGCAATGGGTGGATGGAAAAGCAGTACTTGTAACTGGTAATTTTGCTGTGCCCTGTAGAGGTAAATTAAGGCACAGATTCCAAAAAGTGAAAGTGGATCTGGATAATCTTTTATTTCTTAGTTATAGCAGGTCTTAATATTTGTGGTTAGCGTCACGGTGCGTATAATATTGAAGTACTAAGATGTACCAAAAGCTTGCTTGGAATCAAATAGTGAATCCCTTTGACTTCCCAGTTGCTCAGAGTGAGCGAAAGGCCATCTCTTCTGAGGACGAACGGGGACTGTTTGTCCTAGGATGATTGCTGGTTCTGCACCTAGGCTAGAATACATCTCCTAACGTATGTATCTGTGTGCTGCTAAAGTGAACAGAGCAGGCATTATGATTTGCACTTTGCTTCCTTTTGTTTTGAATTCAAAGGCCATCCCTAATTGATGGAGGTTTCCTTTACGATGCACTTATTTTCAAATCCATCATGCAGTGCTTGTGCTGCCCCTTGCCTTCGTGGATGCGCTGGTCTTTGACCCAGAACTGGTAAATGAACCCTGCAGGGAAATCATTAGAGAATTGGAACGGTTGCAGTGGAAGGACCAAGGGTCAAACCATTACCTCCCTGTAGGACCGTCGACTTAAATTGGACTTCTTGCTTTTCAGAAGCAGGTCAAGTGTCAGGGACAGCTGAAGTGGTCAGGTACAAACCGATACAGATCATGGACACCGTTTGGGGGTTTTAGTTTAAAAAATTAAGGCTAGGCAGGATGGATTTAGTCTAATGATGCCTTCTCTGTTTCTCTCCTCTTTTCTCTCTTTAAAAAGCAAAATTAAAATCCTGAGAAGTCAACGGGAGCCAACACTCTGACATTAACATGCTATTTGTGATCTTTTGGCACATTTATAATTTTTTAGAGTAGTTGGTTCAACCTTTTTAGTCTTTCCTTGCCATTTTCTGTGACTGAGAAGTAACAAATGGTATTTTGTAACAAGAAATACCTCCATAATTCTTACGAGACATGTACCTCCAGCTCTTTTTCCCTTCCTCAACTGTTCTTTGCATAATTTTTTCACACTCTTAAAAAATGTAAAATGACCGTTTTCAGACTGTACAAAATAAATACTTCCTGCTCCTAGAGGAAAAACTCCACAGTAGTGCATCTATGGCAATGAAATATATTGCTGAATATCAGAAAGCATTTAATGATTTAATTTAGAAATCTGAAGCCCTTGAAACATTTTTATAATGTTTTACATAATTCCCAGTGTGTAACTATGTAAAATAAGTTTGAGATATCAAAAATGCCAAACAGCCATGGGTGTCATGCTGCTGAAATATGACCACAAACACTGAAGAACAAAACAGACTGTACTAAAAAAAAAAAAAAAAAGAAAAAAAAAGAAAAAAAAAAAAAAAAGAGTCTGTGAAACCTGAAGTTCTTTTCACTGCAACTTCAAAGCGCTGCAGAGACCCCTTAGAAATGTCCTTCTCAGCTCTGTCCACCACCTTTCATAGCACACGGCACTTAGTATGTTTAAGTCACTCTCTGATTTGTATAAGGAATTCTCCACTTCTGAAATAATTAATGAGACGCAAGGATTAACACAAATGCACATTCAAGTAAGTGGGCTGAAACCTGGCTCTTCTTTTGAAATCAGTGGCAGAAGAGTGTTTCTACAGAGTAAATGTGTTTTGATCAGGATGGATAAATTAATTGCAACATGTGTGATAGGTGAATGTTTTTAAAATATTACTAAGAAAAAAATGAGGGGAAAAAATATGTAAATACTACTTTGACTTGGGGTATCCTGTTCTCAGAAATACCCATACTTGAGATCTTAGAAGTTAAGAAGACGTGGAGGTCTCAGAAGTCAACGTGAAACTATTCACCATCTTCAGCTGTGGAGGGACAGATCATGTGAGGAGAACTGTACTAGATCGCAGATGGCCTACTTCATGGCACGAAGCGGGCCGTCTTCCCAGTTTGGTTCTCTTCTATCTTACTCTGTGGGTAAGGAGGAACAAAAATTTCCAGTTTCGTGCTTTTATCCTTTGAATGATTTATTATGGGCCTTCCCCACCAACCCCCAGCTTACACACTCATTTTCTGGAGGGTTCTTTTAATTATGATGATTTATTTGTAAGAAGGAAAAGAGAAAATTTGAGTGAGTAAGAGAGAGATGGTATTTTATCAGACAAAAATTCGCTTTCTGTGGGGTGTCTGGTGGGTTTGCATGCTGCCAGCAGCTGGGACCACGTCTTTTGAGGCTGCGCGGCCCTGAGCGCACTGGCAGCAGACAGCAGATAACCTGCTCGTTAGTTGATGAGGATCTCGTGCCCCCGCTACGGAGAGCGTGCTCCCCGCTGCCGGCAGTGCTGTGGGCCTCTGCCCCGCAGTTAGAAATGCAGGTGTGTGGCAACAGGTTGGCAGGGTTGGCGAAGGAGCCGCTTGCCAAGATGGCACCAGTGCAGGAGCTGGAGGCCCAAAGCAAGAGGATGGGGAGTCGGGGAGACTCGGCACAGGGAAGAGGCTAGAAATAGAGAAGCATCTCCGTTTCTGTGATTGCAGAGGGGATTACAGCCTGCCCCGTGCCCTGAGGGCACCTTGCCTACTGATCGATGGAGACCGAGGAACTGACCAGCTGGAAACTATTATCCTTTACGCCAGCCCCTTCCACTTCCAACAGCTCTTTCAATCAGGCTGGAGCCGAGAAGCACACCATTGCTGGTATGCAGAAAGAAAACGGCTTCCCTGGCGCCTTTGGTGTTGTGTCTGGTACAAGCCAGCTTAATAGGGTCAGCAATTTGGAAAATGGCTCCGTGCGTACCAGCTGGTGGAAAGGAGAGGCTGCTGTCCTCCAGTCGGGGCGGGCTGCGTGGAGAAGCTGTGTGCAGCACGGCTGGCAGCCCGCTGCCCAAAGTACAAACCCTGCCTGAGCACAGAGGCAAAAGGGAGCAGGCTGGCAGCCGCCAAAAGTTAAATAGGGAGATTTTTCATTCACAAGGGCTGTTCCAACAACTCCTGATGTTGATAATGATGAATGGTGTGTAATGAAGGGCTGAGCAGCTGAGAGAAACAGTTCTTTGAACATTGCTTTTCCGCTGTAGCGCATCAGGACTAACAACCCGACTTCCTTTGATAGCAGGTGATGGGATAGGAAGCAAACTGGAAGGAAAATTATTTTCCCGAGCTTCTCACAGAAGGCATACAAGGCACCAGGGCTTTTGCTTGTCAGTCATGCGATTTGCTTTAAAAGATGAGAATTCGAGACAGCACGGATTATAGCAATGATAACGTTGGCCAAATTTTAGCCCACTAGAAAGATAGACACGACTGTTTAACGAACCAGTGCATTAGTGTTCAGTACAGTTCACAAGAGGGAGCTGTGTTTTGGGGTTTTTTGGCAGGTGAGTAATTACATTCTCGACCACCTCTCTCACGTTGGAAGGCATGGTGACTGAGCAGCATTCTTCCTGCTGCCGGGCATCTCCTGGTATCCCCTGTATAACATAAGTCCTGTTAATTTTGCTTACTTTTAATTTAACAGTCGTATTTCCAAGGCCATGAGCCTTTGAGCTTTCTTCACATCTTTACATTTTTTTTACTCCAGTGTAATAAATAGAAAATAAAAATTTGTAGAGAGAGCATTGCTGATCTCTAAATTTCCCCTAATATTCTGAAAAGCACTACCTATGCAACTTGAAATCAGTATGCACTACGTGATAGTGTTAATTTATTTAAACTGCATCTATTTTTACACAGCTCACTTTTAACTCACTTACATAGGTATGACTATATAGATAGATAGATAGGTAGGTA
>VZTL01091476.1:0-11563 GCA_013400535.1 Scopus umbretta
CTTGTGCCCCGCCCTTGTGCCCCCAGCTCTTCTCCCCCTGGGTCAGCTCTGCGCAGCTGTCAGAACAGGGCAGGTCTAGCAGGGAAGGAAGGGATGCTGCTGTGCTATGGGTCTCTGTTTGGGTGGCAGGTGGTTGTCCGGGGGGAGGGAAAGCAGCACTTGCACTGCAGCGTGTAGCAGAGACTAAGCCTTTGACGAATTTGGATGAAACTTAGGTTCTCTGCCCTTAGCACAGGGAGGCTCTGAAAGGAGGAGTAAGTTGTAAGCTGGAGCTTGATGAGTTGGTAAGAAGTGCGGCATGAATTGCTGTCTTTTCCAATGCAGTGGTTCTGGCAGCACACAATCCTGATTAACTCTTAGGGTGTGCTTTTCTTCTCAGTAGCTGGCCTTGTGAACCCATACAGTTCAGTTCTGTTCATGACCACATCACTCTTCTGTTTTACCCAGACTACTTCAACCTCTAGAATTTCCCTGGCTGTTCTGTACCTCCTAAACCCCGCTGTCATCATCTCCTGCCATGGCTCTTAATTTTCCCGGTATTTTAAGTCCTCACTCCTGCCTTTCTCTGTCAGCGTCTTAACCTGCATGTCAGAGACTTTCCGATTTCCATTTCCCACAAACATAACCCACACTATATATAGAAAAACACTTCTCTTCCAGAGCTCTTGGCAATCCAACTTGCTTTTTAGTTCTGAACAAATAGAAACTATAGAAGAATTAAGACCTTCTTTTACCACCTTGATTGAGACTTTCACAGCAATCTAGGATGTTTAGACATTGTTTCTATATAATGGGGCAGATGTTTAAACTTCCTAGTCCATTGTAAGTATTTCAGCTGTTTCATCGATGCTTATGGGACATAGATCCATAATTATAGGTGCAGCACTTTTTAGTGGAAAGAAAATTATTTGTTCTAGTAATAGGAGAAACAGGCTTCAGCCTTAACCTTTCTGATACTTGCAGAGTAAAAAAGATACTGTCTGAAGCATGTTGTTGGTATTCAGAGGAGGTCCTTTGTGCAAGCTGGTGTTACTTGGAAAAGCTGTGACCCAGGTTTTCTGCTTTGAGAAAACACCACTACAAAATAAAAATGTTATGCAAAATCATTTTAAAAAGCCCTACTGAACGTGAAGCAAAGCCCATTTCCATAAAATAGAAAAGTTCAAAGTTTGCCTGTCTTATAAATTAATGTTAGCAGTAGTAGTATGCATATCGGTTTTAGAAGAAAGTGACAAAAATTATTTTGTGGTGGGAAATTGGAATGCTGTGTTCTGTGTCTCCATAAAACACAGAACTTTGACAAAACTCATGGTTTCATGATCTGTTTTGTATGAACTAGTACTATTAAGCAGTATTTAGTAGTAACTAATATCTGTGTAACAGATAGGGCATGGAGAACATGTGGGTGAGCCATGGCTAATTACCTGACTCAGTGTGCACTCCACCAGTCATAGCTGACATCAGATAATAGCCTGAATCCTTGTCCCCTTAAGCCTTTTATGGTTGTATAAGGATGATAAATTGTGCTGTCATCCCATTGATTTATTCCTGCGTACGTATTTTCTAGACTTCATTTTACCTCTGCGAACAGGAGTTAAAAATACTTCATTGCCACTGATTCAGATCTAGTGTTGGAGAAAAGCATGGAGTTGGTCCTCTGAGCATGTTCATAAAGGTCTACTTGTGTGCCATGGCACGTCATACATCTAGTTCTTGTGTAAAGGGACCAGAAAACATTCAGCAGCTGAAATGTCTCCTCTTTGTTGCCATGGTATTCAGTTCATCTGCGCGAGCACGTGGTCAGTGCGCTCCCACTCCCCTCTTGCTGCACTTACTCCTCTGGTGTGTAGTGAAAGAGGCCAAGAGCAGAAACTGCTCAGAAAAGACAACGAGAAGTTATTGCTGGACATAAATATCTTAAGACTAGTAATTTAAAAGTGTTCCTAACTATGAGAGTGCTGAGGCTGTAGTACAATCTTCTAGTAAGAGTACAGAGGATGAGCAGCTGAGCTGATCTTACGACTGACACGTTCATGAAAGGACCGTAAAAACGCTGCTTGCAGTTGCCGAGAACAAAGATCTCTTCCAGTCAAAGGCTCTTATTTGGAAGAAGAGAAGAGATGGAAAGTTTCTGAATAGAAATTAGAAGAGAAGGTGCTAACAGCAGTGTTGAACACAGAGGATATGTGCTACACTGCTGAAACTTTTCTAATGTGGTACTAGCGGACTAAGTTGTGGCTCAGTCAGACATCTTCACTTAGTGGTAAATGCAGATCCCTGATGTTTATCCACACGCTTTCTGAAAGGTGAAAACATGTGCAGGCAGTTATGAGTTTGTTGATATGTTGTAAGTTCATAAGCTGACTCCTCTTCAGTAATTTATTTCAGTCCTTGTGTAACATATCCTGTTTACATTCCAAGGTTTTACCATGTTAAAGTCCTGGTATCTTTAAAGCAGAACTGTCCTCCTAGTTGGGTTCATATAAACACAAGCCATGCCTTTGTATTTTTTATTTTACGGGGATGAGATGAACTATGAAAGTGTAAGAAAGGTTAAGCAAGCACAGTTGGGTCCCCAGTACATATTGTACCTGCATAGCTCTTTCAGAGTAGAGGTATACTCTATTACTATGATATATGAATACAAAAACGGAGCCCATGAACTTTATTTTTAGTGAAAACTGAAAGAAAGATAACCATCTCTCCATGTTGTTATGACAGTCCTTTGTGCTCCATCTGGGTAAGAATGAACCTATGTTTTTGGAAACACTGAGCTGGTGATTCATAATGCTAGATATTGAAGTTATTGTGGTTTTGCAACATTGGTATGAGGATGAGTCCAACACCCCAAGCATCAGTTCAGTGTAACTTAGGCTACAACATTCCTTTTTTCACAGTATTTTGAGAAATGTGTGTCTTTGATGTTTTAACATTCAGTTGCTCTTTCTTAAGTTGGGTTCAGGGATTCTCAAACAAGAACTTCGGCTTTATCAACAATCAAACTGTCTGCTACCCTTGTGGCAATTACATCCTCTTCCTGGACATTGAAGCAAAGACGACAACAGTGCTACAGTGTCAGACTGGCCAGGTGGGAGCCTTCGCAGCAAATGGGAACAGTCAAGTGCTGGCCTTTTCAGACCGGAAGTTGAATCCCATCATATATATCTACACTTTTCCAGAGCTGAGTAAACTGACAGAATTAAAAGGTAGTGATGTGGTAACCCTCCCCGTCACCATTTCATTAAAACAATACTTAAATAATCCAGTTTCTGATTTTTTATTTTTTAATAAGAGTTGCAAAACAGTGTGACAGGAAACTCTCATGACAAGATGCATGGAAAGCAGTGGAAAGAATTTTCCACTGCACTACTTTTGGTTAGGCTCAAGCTAGGGAGGAATATGACAATACAAAATGGAACTGTTACAAAGGGAAGACAAATGGAATTAAATGGATTTCATTTTAGGAAAATATAGTTAGAATAACAAAAAAAAAAATACTGCAGTAGGTTCCCAAGCCGACTGCTGAAAGCCACTCTGAGAAATCTGAGATGAGAGAGGAATGAGGGTTCTTGTAGTTAAACTTTGGAGTTTGGGATCTAATTTTTGCCAGCTCCATAACATTTCTCTCCTTGGTTAAGTTGCTTATCCTATCCATGTTTCAGTTTCCTTGCCATTTAAATAAGGATTGTACTACTTCATGTATATGAATTAAATCATAACTGCAAAGGATTTCAGGGTACTTGGGGAAAAAAACTTTACAAATTCAAGGTATTATTGAAAAAAAATTGAAAAAAATTCCAAGCAGTGATACATAGGGAAAATTTTTATGATCAAATCAAAACAATAACCTGGAGTGAAGCAAAGGAATCAGGGGCCTGAAGAATGTCTTTGAAGAGTTAAAGTGGTTATAAGGGAACTGAGAAGAGTAGTCTGTCTGTGATAGTATCCAGTGAAGTCCAGAGCAATTAAAGACAATGTTCTTTATTTTTACATTTCAGGTAATGCTCGGCTGGACTACACGTTACTTGCGTTTAGTTTCACAGGCCCATATCTAGCCAGCTACTCTTCAATCCCAGAATTTGTTCTTTCAGTATGGTAAGAGTAAAAGAAAATTCTTTAATACCATTTACATTTAATTCATATTTTTGTGTGTATGCTGTTTTAGCATAAATTAAGTTAATAAATGTGGAAGATACACTGGTTGCCTTAATCTTTTTTTTTTTTTTTTCTGGTTGATCATTGTCTGCAAACTTTCTGTACCAAATTCACTGTTTATTTTCTAGCATTAGTAGCCACTAGTGAGAATGACTGTTACTTTGCTACAGCTATCTTCTACATTCTTTGAAATTTTGTGTTTTCGAGTACTTCTAAAGTCTTCAGTATCAGTTAATTATCTGTTTACCTTTGGAAGTTGAGTACCATGCTGTTTGTGAAAGAAATTTGCCTGCTGAAAAGAGGAAAAGTGTTCTAAAGCCAATTTCTGCTTTTTTGTCCCCCTGGACCATTTAGTGGTCCTCTTAATTACTTGTGCTTGATCTTAATTCTGTCTTACAGTTTTGCTCAGTGGTTATACAACCATGGGTTACTGGATTAGATCATAATTTTCTGCTCATTGTCATGAAAATAAATATTGTATGATACAGTGCAGATACAGAAAGTTAGAATATTTATTTTTTTAAATTATTCAGTAAAAATATAATCCTGCTCTTGCCTCCATTGCCAGCAAGCTTCCATCGACTGTGGAGTCTGAGCACTTCCTCAAAACAAATGGGGAGGGTGGAGTAGGAGGAAGGCAAGCAAGGACATGTAAGGAATATTCTGTACACTCCTAATTTAATGATGACCTTTTCTTGTACAATGATTAGTGAAGAGGCAGAAACTCCTTTAACTTCAGAATTTTAATAACGACAGTAGATAGTATTACAGATCCCTCTTCTTTATCCCTTATGAAGAAGAATAACATTTGCTGTGAACTCTGATTGTACCCGGTAGTTCAGGAAGGATGTCTGTGTGTATATCACAGTAGAAACCAACATGACAGCCTCACGGGCCTGAAGAACTTACATACTTGTCACTTACAGCAGAAATAACACATATGGTCTAATGCATTCATGGTGTGCATTTAAACAAAAATCCACCAACTTGGAAGACTTCTGTAGATTACTCCTAAAAATGCAAATACCTAGAAGTGTTTAAATGCTTTAAGTAGTGGCAATTTCCAAGGCTGAACAATTTAAACCTATCTGCATCAGCATGAATGTGACTATCAGCAGCTAATTGTCATGAAAGAACCATCCTAGATTCCAGTCAGAAATAATTTAGTAACAAAATAGAATTGCCTTACAATATTAAACTTAGAATTTATAATAACTTGAACAGAGGTGCGTGAATTTACTGTGAGATCAGGACCTTCATTTTTGCAATTGGATTATATTGTGCATTCATTTTAGAAATGTGTATACAGGTGAAAGAAATCTCAATGTTTAGCATTCTTAATGTGTCATTACAATATGATGATTGTACAGTTCCTGTATTTTAAGTTTGGAATCAGGTATGAGTTGTTTTGAAAGTTATGTCGGTCTCAAAATATAGAAAGCTTATGGATAAATAAAAGCTGCCTTTCATCTGAGAGATTTTATCCCTAGACCTTTATTCTTTTCTGTTCAAAGGAGAGGCTTAATGCCAGATGCTTTTTCAGATACATATACCATGTAGTTTCAGATCTTAATAAATTATCTACTATAAAAGAGTGCTGGCACTATCTGTTAAGTATGAGATGAGAACATGCTGACAGATCTTTAGGGAGCACACTACAGTGATATCTTTTAAAGTCAGAACTGCAGCTTTCTGTAATTTTAATGAGTTACTGTGTACGTGTGAATACTTCTCACTTTTTGCATATGCTATCAATATTAACCATTGTCTTGCATCCTGATCTGTTTCTGTGAGTGAATTTATTACAGGCCAGAACAACAGGATTATACTAAATCCATTTACAGCAGTGTATGTGTTTTAGGTTTTTTTCCTATCTGCAGTAGTGACAAATACAAAAGCTATAAATGTTATTTAGATTAACAGTCAGATATATTGTCCAAGAAATTAAGAAACAGTTTTAACCATTTTCTTCAAATGATGTTAATCAGTTCTTGGACAGCATCTAAAAGTGCAAATGCAGCCAAGAATTAATCTGGATAATGAAGAAATATGCAAATTAGATGCTGAGAACATAAAATAGGTTACGCTGGACAAAAGAAAAGTCAGTGGAAAGCAGATTCCCAGGCTTGTGTCAGCTATACATAACAGCCCCACACAAATTCTGCCCTGTTTTATGCTCAGTTAGTTAATGCTAACTGTGTTAGTTAACGCAGCCATAGCTTGTATGTCTGCATTCACAACACAATTACTGTATTACCTAAGTAATTCATCCATAGATAATCATGGGCTGACTGTGTTTTATTTCCTAATTATAATACCTTCCAACTCCAAGCCTGCAAGCATGATAATCATTATTTTACAGACTGGAAAAGCAAGGCTGCGCTCTGGAGTGCTGAAGAGTTAATTGTTTGGGCCCATTCAAGTAGTCACTGATGGAACTGGTGAAAAAAAATCCATATCTCTTGACTCTGTTGGTCTTTTCACAAAAGGAAGTGCACGCTAATGTTTCTAAAATGTCAGTTTTCAAAATTATTTTACTATTCAGTCTTTTTGTAGCAGTAATAATTTTATGTGTGGCTAACTAACCGCCTCCTTTTCATTTTCAGGAGGACCTAACTTGTTTGACAACAGAAATTGTTTGTCAGTGACAAAGTATCTGTTTTCCAAACTCGATCTTGAATGTTAGTCATAATCACATCCAAATCTTTGGCTTGAATGTTTTTGACATTTTTAATGGATCTGATTTTCTCTTACTCTCCTTAATGAAGGAACTGGCGAGAAAATATCCTCCTGTGCAGTGAGTCTCAGCCAGGGGTAACAGGGACCTCTTTAAGTTTTAACCCTATGAATTGGCAACAACTGTGCTTTGTTAATGAGAGCTCCATTGCTATCTGGCATATTGAAAGGAATAATGATGAGCATCACCTTAAGAAACAGTAAGTGGAACACCCTTCAGGTTAAGAGAAAAGTCTAGAAGTATATTTTAATAACTAAAACTAGCAACCTACATCTGTTTGCAAATAATTTAATCCAATGTAGTTCACCTAGCAATTGCAATCAGTAATTGCTAAATCACAACCAGTGTGAATTTGTCTAGTCAATCAAGTGAATTGAATTTATGATTTCATTTCTTAGCACTCACGTGTCCAGATTATGCACATCATGAACCTAATACTAATCAGCTGCTTTGGCAGCCTCTATCAAAAGTTGCATGAGTGAATTAAGGCGGTGCCTGGACTGCTTTCCTGCTAGTGGCTATGTTGGGCATTGCTTTTGAATCTATGAAACCACCAAATTTGGATCAAGTTGCTTCCTAGTAAGCATAGCTAAACAATATGTTGTTGTAATCACAAATTGTACCAGAGCAGTATCAGTTTTTTGTCTGATTTCCAGCTTGTGTGGAGTGGACAATTTACAGGTCCAGAGGGGGTGGCTCTGTCAATGCAATTCACTGAGCACGGCAAACCTAGCATTTATTTATGCTAAGATGTTTTTTGAGGCTGGTATAAAAGTGGTATGTATCATTCGAGTTGGAGTCCTTGAAGTATAACACCTGTGCTGTTTCAGTGGCAGCTATTCTACAATTCCCAAGTGTGTTTAATCTTGTTAAGTATGAATATAACTAACATATTGCCACTGACACAGTTATACTAATGAAAGTATAGACAAGACCTTAATTTGCTATCTGAAAAGAATATTGAAGGGTTTTTTGTCTTTTGTCATTATAGAGTACACATGTGAAAATACATATATGTTTCTTTTTCCTCACTTCTCATTCCATTCAGTAGAGGTTAAACCTCCACTGAGAACTATTTATTTTACATATATTTTTTCCAAGTCTTAGATCAACATAGTTTGTAAACGATAGAATCCTCAACTTCTGCATTGTAACAGCCAGTCATACACCAATTACCAGAGCGCAACATACAAATACTACTACTAATAATTTTTCATCACTGTTAAACTTTCTCCAAATAAACATTCAGCATGAATCCCAACAGCATATGCAAGTTAGATGTGTGACTTTATTAATACTGGTTAATAAAGAAACAGTAACATAGAATAGTTGTTTATACAAGACAACAAGAAAAGACACTGAGCTAGAACATGGCAATCTGTTTCTGCCAGTTAGGAACGTTCCTCTTTTGTAGTAGAATTGCTATTACTTTTCAGTTAAATAGTGTGTGCCTTGTAGAATGATTGTCTACAACAATCCTCCATTACTCCTGCAGAAGCCAATTTACTGAGTTGGTGTCTCAAAGTTTTGAAAACACACTTCCCTGTTTTGTATCAGCATTTACTATTTGTAATATTTCTTTTCCTCAGACTGTGTCTCTTGCTTTTTCCACAGCCCTGTGAAACTGCCTGATGGACAAGGGTCCCTGAGTTCTCATAAGGATTTGTTTTTCCCAGTTTCTCGTAGTGAAGATCCGTACTATGGCCCTGATTTGCCAGTTTCAGCCATTGCTGGACTGGTAGGAGATGAAGCAGAAACATTCGTGGTAGTTACTGATTTTTTTCCTTTTTACTATTCTAAGTCATTATGTTTTTTATCAAATAGGTGTTAATAAATTAATAATTTTAGTGTCTGTTAAACAGGTACAAGCCAGTAAATAGATCTGTTGTCTCAACAATATTTTTGAAATCCATTTTGACAGGAGACTTACAAGACATGATGCTACTGCACAGCGCAGTACAATGTAGAGATTTCTGACACAGGTCCTAGTGTAGTAATATATCTGTGCCATGGAGGTACTAATCTGTATCACAGAAGCAGTATAAGCATGTCAGCTTTTAACCATGCCCAAGCTATTATGACCTGCTCAAACCTTGAAAAACTATTCCCATGCTAAACTTATAGTGATCTTCAGGTATCCTTACTTCCCTTTGATATTTGTTTTCTTTTTGACTCTGAAAATGTCTCAAGCTATGGAAACGTTGAAGGCTTTATTCCAAACAGCAACCCCTGCTTCTGAAATACTTTCCCATACCACTGTCAGTGTTGGACCTGCCCATTTGTCTCACTTCTACTTGATCATTTACTTGTGAGCCTCCCTTGAGATGCCTCTTTTGAGAGGCTTCAGTAGTGTTCTCATTTTGTTTGAAATTTACTTTCACCTGACTACCAACTAGAAGCATCTGCCAGTGTGAAAACCTTTAACTTGCAAACCTGGGATTCTCTTCTAAGATTAAGACCATCAATTTCTATTTGGTGGCCTGTGGTACATATGAGACACCAAAACTACCATGCATAAGATGATACTGGCATTATACTATGTCTTTTCAATGGACAAAAGTGAATTCTGTATTATCAGATTAGTATACCACAGATTGCTGTCATAAACTTTTCTTATAAAGCAGCATAGAAAATAAAAATAGGCAATGATGCTTTCCTGACCTCATCCTCTTTTCATGGCTTCATGCATTCAGATTCGCAGAGGTTTTTAACTGTGTAACTGCTGATGCTTTTGGATTCCAGGACAATCAGTAACTACAAACAAACGTCCTGTACTGATGCTGATTACACGTGAGCTGCTTATATTTCAGATCACTTAGAAACTGAAGATAATGTATGCTCATCAGGGGTATTGCCTTTTTCTTCTGCCTTACTGCCTCTTATATGATGTTCAGATGATGAACTGCAAAAAACCACTTTGTTCTTTAGCCTGTGAAGTGAGTTATGAAAGGTATTTGCGGGGGGGGGATGGGACCCAAAACAACTGCCATATTAGGTCTGTGAGGCTTAATAGAGTTGGTCTGTCCTTGAATGGATGCTATTCCATTCAGGAAATGGTAGGTTCTTATGCTTGAACTTGCAGAACCATGTCGTGAAATTTTCCACATGGAGAAGTTTATGCTTTCAACCATACCATTATATGGTCTTCGCAGAAAAACCTAGATTTCTTTTTAGCACCTTGGAGGTGATTATCTTATATTCTCCTTATACATAGAAATATTCCTGGAGTAAGAGTAGATTGTTCTACTAGTCTTTGAAGATGTCCTTTTCTTTCCAATTACATGGTAAATATTTTGATAGTTATTTATCATCCAAATTCCCTAGATGGGTGTATTTTGGTCATGAATATTGACAAGGTAATGAATATCAGGTTATTTAGAAAAGAAAGTTTTTTGCAGAAATACAAGCTGCTGTTGTTCCTTATGTTGTTATGTTGTTTCCTGTGTACTGAATTGTGAGGTGCTACACTCAGTTTAGCACCAGGAGGCACTGAATCAGTTTCTGGCATGTTTTCACCTTGCTCCAGACAGTGATAGCTGAGTAATTTTTTGCAGGACTTGTGCCTTACAGCTCTAATTCTCCCCTCCATGCATGCCTGTGCACATGTGCTTCACCTCTAACCTAGCCGAATAGCTGAGCCGCTACTAGGTCTTGTAACCGCCGACACTGGGGGCGGGGAATCATACGTATATGTCTTGTCAGGTTAAGCACCCTCTTCCAGCACCCCAACATGGAACATACAGTTTTGGCAAAGGAATTCCTGCACAAGTTGATCAAAATATACTGGATGGAGAAGATGAAAATATTTGAAATATTGTTTTATCAAGAACCTTATGTTGAAAAGTGTCTACTCCAGCACATTTGAGAGAGATTGAAATGTCTAAACTTGCTGAGTTCCTCAGATATCAAGATATCTTCAGATTACAGTTGGTGTAAAGGACCAGGCTGTCCAAAATAGAGGTGCTATAACTGCCTTTCTTCACTGTCTTTATAACTTGACAGGCTGCTGCAGCAGATGTATCAGTGGTTACTATCACTGATGATTTGTATACCATTACAAATGTCCATGAGCAGTTATCTGACTCTGGCCTAAAATTTGTGCCTCAACATTTGTAAATACCTTGGAGTTATTTTCCTCTCTACTATCATCAATGCTTTTTTAATTAGTAAGAGACAGCCTGCTTCTCCTGTGGTAGTTAATGAGGTGCGTTCAGTCGAATGCAGTGGGAATAGTGTCATGGCCTGATGACGCTCTCCCTATCTCTGCGGAATTTGATAGAAGGATTTTTGTTCTTTATCACTAAATCCGAGTCAGTTGAGATCAATGTTTTTCATGTTGATGTAAGCATCCAAAGCGGAGAATCATTTACTTACTCTATTATTTAAAGGATTTGTCCTCAAACTTTAGTCCATGGTGTTTTGAGGCTGTAGCCTGCTCCTAAGGAATGTGTGAGAGGCAAGTAAGAGAAGTGAGCCCATGGCCAGTGCACTTGTTTGCTTCTTTGAAATGTGTTAGGGTTCCATACTCTAGAGCAAGATACTGAGGCTGGGTATGTACCAAAGTGTAACCACAATGGGGCAGCAGAGTGAAAGAAACTGAAATATCTTACAGCTTTCAATCCTTTTCTTTCTTGCATTAGATTGATTTAGTTTTGTTTCAATATTTCTTAT